>APFE031472694.1:61567-103454 GCA_000404065.3 Pinus taeda
GGGAAATCTCTGTGTATATGTGTTTTATGTGTTATGCTCTCGCATTTTTATTTTTCTTGTGATTTAGAATTCGTATGCAGGTAATTTTTGTACGGGGTTAAAACCTACAGTTTCTTGGTTATTTCCTTTGGTTCTCCTGCTTGATTAGCTTTCTAGGTTGAATGTCTGCGTTGCTTCTTGCCTCTTGGTGTACTTAGGTATTGCTGGTTCGGCCTTGGCTCTTTTGTTTTTATTTTTCCATAGCAAACTCAGCCGGCGCTAGTTTATAGCGTGACATTCGTGCTAGTTGGCGCAAGTTTCACATTGACAACCCGCGCCAATTCCTGCAAGGCACTTGTTGCAGCCTGACAGTTGCACCAAGCCTGTAAACTTTTGAAGTTTGCCTGGTTGTGAACTTTTTGAGCTTGGGTTTTGTCCTAAGTACTTTTTTCAGACTACTTGAGTGTGTTGGAGTGTGATTTGACTGGCTTTGATCGTTACCCTTTGGGTGATTGCTTTTTTCTATCGATTTTGCATTTCTAGCCCTAGGGCATCTAGTGAACTTGTGAATCAAGCCTTCCTCAGGTGTTTTGATCTTTTTGTGGTCTAGTCGACTCTTTTTCTTGCTCCCTTACACTTGTTTAGTAGTTGTGAGTCATTTTGTTACGTTATTTGGGTGACTTGCTTTGTCTTCACTTGAATTCTGCTTTGTCTCACTTTGAGCCTAGATCACACGGCTCATTGTTGTCTTTGGGATCTTTTTGCTTCTTTCGATGTTTGATTTGTGATTTGAAGAACTAAACGTGGTTGTATTGGATAGAATTTTCTTTTGTTATTTCTCAAAGTTGTTTATTGCATTTTGCCATCATTGAAAAGAAAAAATCTCTTTTGCTTCAATTTGTTAATGAAAATTAGAACTTTTCATTTCGATTAGTGATTTAGTGATCTTAAAGAAAGGTTTATTAATTTTCATTAGCTACATTAGGGAAGCTCTTTTGATTGTTTTGTGATCGTTTTGTTTGCATGAAAGATCTTCAACTCTCTTGTAATTATCATTCATTGAATGAAATGACATGTTTTAGCATATAGATTGCATTTAGGGAATTTTGAGAGATTACATACGGTAGGACCTGAAAACTGAAACCTAACTCAAGATCAACTTTAAAATAAATCAAATGAATCTAAAAACGCATTGGAACATAACACTCACATTCTAGAGGTCTAGGCTAGAGACGTGCTCCGGCGTCGTTAAACCTAGTCACTTTTGTTTCCACTCAAGGTTGGGTGATTCCTCCTTTTGTGACTCAACTATGGTCTAGTATGGACTTGTGCTCCCACGTACCATCGAGTATATGGGGAGAATCCACTAGGTTATCATCCTTGATCCATAGGAAGCCGTGTCTGCCGCCTTACAGCCCATAACGCACCGAACACAGCATTCAGGAAGATTGACTACCGTACGGAAAGTCCTTGGTTTTCATATGATTGCTAAGGTGTATATGCAGTTTTACAGATTGTCTGGTAAACCCCTTACCTACTTTCTCCAGAGTAGTCATTTTTTGATCCTTTTCGGACTCCTTAATAGAAAAGGCTCACTTGAGCATTTGTCACTTCGGGCTCACTAAACATTCGAAGGTGACTAGAGTCATCCTTTTGTCCTTTTCTCGACTCTTAAAAAATGAAAAGGTCAAGTTGTGTCCTAATGTCTTAAAATTTATTTGACCATGATCACACTTACCTTGTTAGATCTTGTTTGCGTTAGTTTTGAGTAGGGTCTTTCCTCATTAGCTTGTCTAGGATTTTTTGAATTCAATCATCCTGGCAGATCCATCGATCCCGTCTCCCATCCCTAGTGACCAAGGGTCTCCTTCTTCTGTTGCGCCTGAGACACCGGTTTATGGTGACACTTTTCCTGTTATTCCAAGCGTCCAACCGTTTAGCTCTCATGCCCCAAAAGACGAACTTCACAATCTGTTTTGGAACCCTGTTTGGGAACCTTACGAAGAGTATTTTCCCTCTACTCCTACTGGTGTTTCAACCCCGATGGCTTCCTCTGATATGGAGGACACATCTCCTGTAGCGAGTGAAACACCTGTTGTGTCAAGTATCGAGACTCCTATCCCGGCCACATCCCCAGTCATATCTACGCCCTACACTATCACCCCTCTCGGTGTTACAGTGCCTTTACACTATAGGGCTCTGAGGGATGCCATGGGCTCTAGGAACTCCTCTTCAGGTACCATGTGGGATCATAACATTATTCCCACTATGGGATATTTTGTTTCACAAGTTCACAATACCGTTGCCACGTCAGTTCCGACCAATCTGACCATTTGTGTCGCATCTTCAACTCCAGTTGCTAGTGTCGTTATGGCATCTTCGATCATAACTACTGTTGCCGACCCATCCCGCGGTCCAGTACATAGTGGTCAATCGGCACATACAGCCAGAGTTGTTAGTGCCCCACCTTCTTCTGGTACCATTCCAGCAAGGGGGGCATATTCTCAATATTTGCATACTGTCCAGAATCTAGGTGCGCAAGGCCCTTATTATGACCCTATAGGTCATCATTTGTATACTTCCTTGCCAGTTGAGCCCGCTGTTGAGGTTTCAGTTCCATTGAATGTCTCTTGGGGTACCACTGGTTATGGTGGTGGCAAAATCTGTCTAGATCAAGGGCAGCCATACCAAGGACCATCGTATCAAAGTCAGCCATCCTACATGCAGCCTAATTATGGGTAGCAGTATTATGGCCAAACTTATCCAAGGGAACCTGAAGGCTCGCAAGGACAACCCTCCCAGGGACAACCTTCGGCCTATGGTGGTCCATCTTTTACTTATCTTGGGCAACCCTCTGGAAACCCGGGACAACCTTATGCTCAACAAGGAGAACCTGGAGTCCAGCAGGGATACCCTTCGGGTCAACCCTACGGGAATTCAGGACAACCTTATGCGCAACAAGGACAACCTGGAATCTAGCAAGGGTACCCTTCTGGGCATGGTGGCTAGCCTTACATGCAGCAAGGCCAGCCCAGTGCTCAGTCTAGTCAGCCATCTAGTCCGCAAGGACAACCCTAGGTTGTGCTAGGACAACCTAACACCCAGCAAGCTCAACCTTCTGGGCAAGTAGGTCCATCCCAAACTAAACCAGGGCAACCTTCCGGCCAGATGGCCCAACCTCAGTCTTCCCAAGGACATCCTTCTAGGTCTGCTCAACTGGGCATGCAGATGGTCACTGCTTTTCAAGCTCAACCTGGTTTTCAGCCCCAGACTCAAACTGGTCTCCAGCCACAAGGTGGGTTTCAATCCCAACCTTCTTACCAAACACAGCCCAGTCCCTAGGCTCAATATGGAGCCCAGTAACCGTATGGATACCAGCAACCCTAGGGGCAAGCTCAGTTTTCCCCGTATCAAAATTATCAACAACCACAGGTCGCTCCTTATCAAAATTACCAGCAACAAAATGTTGCTCCTGCAGGTAAGTATGGTAACCAATAGGGCACTGGGGGGCGGATCCATAATCAACCATCTGGTTATGGATATAACCCTTATGGACAGAGTCCCTACGGACAGGGTCCTTCTGGGCCTGGTCCGTCCGGACAGAGTCAGTGGGGGCAACCAGCAACTGGGTGGAACTCTGGCCCTACCTCATATCCACAACCGCAGATGTCCTTCAATCCTCAGCTGCCATTCTTAGCAATGTTGGAACTGCCAGATGTATCTAAATTAACCAATGATCCTATCTTGCATAATCCACACTGGCCACCGGTTCCAACCAAGATACCCGGCGATTATCCCAAATTTGACAGCAAAGCTGGAGAGGATCCTCAAGCCCATGTAATGACTTATCATCTTTGGTTCTCGTCGAATTCATGGCTTGACGATTCAATCTGGCTCTGCCTGTTCCAAAGGACTCTCACCGACTTTGCTGCTAAATGGTACATTGAATTTACCCGTGCGTCTTTTCAAGATTTCAATTCATTGGCAATGGCATTTCTCACTCATTTTTAGTTACCCATTCGGTATGAGACGGGAACGCATCTCCTTACGTCTCTCAAACAGGATACGGCCACGCACATCTCTAATCATATACATGAATGGAGACGGCATCGTCAGTCGATCAAGTTCTAGATTCCTGATCAACTCCTAACCGATTGGTTCATGACTTCCTTTGTTCCTAAGATCGCACGGGACATTGCTATGGGAGCTTGTGTGACTGTAGAGCAAGCTATCGTGCATGCTCAGTACCTTGACTTAGTTTATTCTCAGTCAGGTACTTTATATGAGTATTTTCCTGATGCCCCGAGACACGGTACATCCAAAGCTCCACCAAAGCCATCTGTTGATGGGGTTATTGGCTCTGTAAATCCGTCATCGAAGAAATCATCCTTGAACCCTGGGAAGCAAAAATCGAATGCTTCAAACGAAAACACTTCTCAGGGTGGTTCTAATTCTGGGACTACTTCCGAGGTCAACGTCGTTCAATCCACCACGGCGAACAAAGCCTCGAAAGGAAAGAAAAAGGGGAAAGCGAAGAATAAATCTGAGAAACCCAAACAGGACTCCTCCAAACCTCCACCCGAGGAAGGAGCCAAGCGTAAACCCAAGTATCCTTGTCTTATCTCTGATGAGGATCACTATACCAAAGACTGCCCAAGGCGGTTCGAGGTTAGTCATTTATTGAAAGGCGCTCTTGGGATTCGTGCGGTTCTTAAAGAACCTTTCCCCTCTCAACAGACTCAAATGGTGGCTGATCCATCTTCGTCTTCTTCTCCCATTGGTTCCCAAGTGTTCATGGCTAGAACCATTCCCGTTCATGTAAAGACTCAAACAAAGGAATATCTGTCATCCGCCGGGAAGGAGCCTGAGGTCCCCTCAAGTGCTCCTCTGTCCATTTCTCGTCCGCTCCACATCGGGAGACCTAGTAATGAGACGCCCATCCGACCCCCTCCCAAAGGAGTACTCCAGAGATCATCTTACAACCCAAATGCTTGTGCTGCCCAGCACTATAGCATAGTTGAGGACTTAGTGCAGGCTCCGTCGGCTATGTCTCCTTTAGAATTTCTCCAGAGCTGCCCCCCTCAGAGGAAGTCCCTGCTATCAGCCATCGATGGCATCGACCCAGCGGATTCGGATTTGATCACCTTTGATCTCGAGATCCATGTCCCAAGGCTGCCTCATCAAATCGCCTTCCTCATACAAGTCATCATCAATTCGAAAACGATCCATCATACGGTTATTGATGAAGGCGCGTCAACTTGCATCATGTCTATTGCTTGTTGGAAAGGGATCAGGTCTCCTACTTTGAGCTAGTCTCCCACAATGCTGGAAGCCTTTTATGGGAGAGAATCTCGTCCCTATGGTATCTTTCAATGATTGTCTTTGATGAACTGTTGTGTTCTCTGCCATCCACTAATGCCTCCTCTCAGTTAGATGATTCCATTCTGGACGAAACTCTCTTCCTCATCAGCACCCTCGATCCCTGGTACGGGGATATTATTGTCTACTTGTGGATGTCCTCCTTCCGTCCGAAGACCTCTAAGGATGCTCTCCGATGGATCCTACATCAAGAGCAACCATATTGCATCGTTGGGGACACCCTGTACCGTCTCGACGTTGATTCTATTCTTCACCGATGCTTAACTTTCGAAGAAGCAGAGAGAGTTTTAAATGACTGCCACTCTAGTGCTTGTGGCGGTCACCTGTCTGGATATGCCACTGCACAAAAAATCCTCCATGCTGGCTACTTTTGGCCCTCCATTTTCAAGGATTGCATTCTTGTTGTCCGTTCATGTCATGAGTGCCAAATTTACCAACAGAAGATGCATGCACCCCCTGCTCCACTGCACCCCGTTGTAACCGTCGGTCCTTTTGCCAAATGGGGCATCGATTATAGGACCTATAACCCTCACTCGGCCGAGGGGCATGGGTACATCATCATTTCTGTTGATTATTTCATGAAATGGGCCGAGGTGATGCCTACATTGTCTGAAGACGGTCACACCACGGTGCAGTTTTTGTTCAGCCATGTTATCTCGCAATTCGGAGTACCCCAAGCCATCGTCACTGATCAGGAAAAGCATTTTTGTAATCACATGATGACTAAGCTAACAACCCAGGTGGGCCTAAGGCATGATAGTTCAACCCCATACTATCCTCAGACAAACGGTCAAGTGGAAGCCGTGAACAAGGTCTTGGTCACAATGCTTCAACGAACTGTTGGCATGCATAAGTCCAATTGGCATTTGATGTTGTTCTCTGCTTTGTGAGCCTACCGTACCTCCGTGAAGGACGCCACCGGTTTCACTCCCTTTCAGTTAGTTTACGGACTGGAGGCTACCCTTCCTATTGAGTGTGTGATTCCTTCATTAAAGATAGCCATCAAATTGCTCCCCGATACTACTCCAGTAGAAGAGCGCCTTCTTTACTTAGAGCGACTGGATGAGACTCGTCGTCTAGCCTCCTTAGCTATTGAAGCATAGAAGAAGCGAGTGAAAACTCACTTCGACAATATTATTCATCCCCGCTCTTTCATTGAGGGAGACTTAGTACTGCTCTATGATCAAGCTAACGATAAGCTGGGGGCAGGAAAATTCGAGCCTATGTGGCACAGGCCCTACATTGTGAAAGATTTTTGCAAAAAGGGGCCTATGAGCTTCTTCATTATGAAGGGAATCCCCTGGATAAGCCCTGAAATGGGCTTTATTTGAAAAAATACTATGTCCAGGCACTCTCTCTTTTTTGTATATACATGTGCTTTCAGCAAGTGTGTTGTGTGTTCATGTTTTCATGTTTTTGTCTTGGTGTGTTGGCGTGATTGCCGCTTATTGTGCCTTTTTTCTTCTTGGACAGATGTCTGGATCGCCTTACGTTGGTTTCGCCGATGGTGCCTCCCGCAGTACACGCAAATTTTCATCTGCAGCATGGGTGATCTATGATCCTCATGGTGAGTTAGTAGACATTCAAGGGGTTTGTCTAGGTTGTACAATGAACAATGTCGCTGAATATAGTGTTGTGATTGAATTATTGGTTGAGGCGATTAACCTCGGCATTCAAACATTGGTCGTGAACTTGGATTCTCAGCTTGTCGTCCACCAACTCAACAGGCATTATTCCGTCAGAGATCATCGTATCTTAAGGTTTTATTTACGTGTTAAGTTGTTAGAAAGGGATTTTGATTTCATTACTTATCAACATATTCCAAGACGACTTAATACGTTAACCGATGCATTATCTAATTATGTGTTAGACAGGAATTTGCATAACATGTAAATTCAACATAATACAAGAAGCATAAAGTACAATAAACCATAAAACATATGTATATATATATGTGTGTGTCCAAAATGTTTGCACCCCGTACATCATCAAAAAATAATACATGTTTTTCTGAATACATTCGGAGACAACATGTCTCTTAAAAAATATGCATAAAAAGAAAAACGCCTAGATATCTAGTCCTGGTGGTGCTCATGGTAGCACGTCACTGCTCACACTAAATGTTTCAGGAGCTGGTGGATGCGAGTTGGCACCCCCACCGTGTGCCTCTGATACACTAGCGGGACATCTGCTAGCCGAGCGTAATCTGGAATCCCTCGAGTGATAGCCTCGAGGTTCTGAATAAGCTCTCCTCTATCACCGCCCTCCTCGTGAGGATCCGCTTCTGCTACTACTGCCGCTGGGTGTCTCCTCGCAATGGGAGACATGCCAGCCGAACACTCTGGACCGACATCTGCATATGCATATAAAGGTCATTAGGACAAGCATGTACTAACCAAAAAAAATCATAAAAACACAAAATCCAAAAACGAGATCATACCAATCTCCTCGTCCCAGTCCTCTCCCTCCGGCAGAGGGAGGTCAGGGTCTTCAGTGAAGTCTGTCCCCGCATATGGCCAGTCCTCCACCACAATCAGTTGGCGACGAAGCCACCCGAAAAACTCAGGTCTAAAAGACAACTGCTGACCGCCACCACCCCTCGGCATCAGTGTTGCCCATCGAGCCATCCTCGGCTCTCGAGATGTCAGGTCAGGAACAAAGGCCCCTTGGCCCTGGAAGCTTGGCACGCGTTCCAAGAAGAACATCACCAAGATGGAGCCATATCCAAACTGTTGCAGCTTTCCCTGCTTGGCCTCGGTCAGCTGCCTCTTCATATTGGTCATCACTACTGATGCCCAATTGAAGACTGTCAGACTAAGGCACTCTGTCGCCAGGATCAGATGGTTCTTCGTAGCTTCGTGGGGTGCCTGTGCCCCTGCAGCTCGTGTGATGGTGAACAGAAATGCTCTAAGTGTTAAGTCCGAGACGATGGGGATATCCGCCTTTGAGCTGCCCTGCCTGTATCTTGCACCTGGGCAAACTCGGGCCTTCACCTCATCCATCTTCTCTCCAGATGGCCTGCTACCGGTTAGTCGAGGCACCGGCCCCCGTCATCACAATCCAATAACGAAGTAGACATCAAATATGTCTAACTCCAATACTTGGTCCTGTATTCGGAACACCTATTCCTGTACGTCCCACAAGTTGACCAAATACTGTAAGAGCTCTGGCTGAGCTCACAAATAGGACAGCAGGAAATACTTCTTGAGCCCACATGCTCTGAAAGCCTCCATGCAGCCCTCATCTGCTAAGGCCAATGTGTCCACTTTCTCATGTTCTCGTTCTTTCCACACGATCACTATTTTTGCGTATTTCCCTGCAAACATAAGCCCAAAACAATGAATTAGATCCTTGAATAACTTGAAATTGCAGGAAAATTGGTTTAAATTTGTTAAAAAATCACCCAAAAACCTGCGCGGCCATTGGCGTGACTGTTTCTAAAATAGTGGCGCCCATGGGCACGTGCCCTTTGGAAAAGTTTCCATATTGGCGCAAGTCCGTACCCAAAACCCGCGCCAATGGGCGCAACCCTTAAATTTGAAATCCTCCCTATAGGGGATGAAAAAGCAATTTAAAACAAATTTCAAACTGATAGAAGTGGAGCAAAGGACGAGACCTCTTACCTCACACTAACGACGCTCCGAATGGTCAACTGGATCTGTCGCAATCATCGATTGAAGATCGCACACCAAAAGCCCTATGTCGCTCTCCAAAGGTAAAAAGTAAAAAGTAAATTTTTGTTTTACCATTTTCACCATTTTATAAAAGTTTGACCCCTAAATAGGTTTTAAAAGTCATTTTATGGATATTTTTATGAATATTTGTGTCGAAAATGGATTTTACGTCGGTTTCTTGTGCAGCGACAGGTGTTTGTGCGGCTTGGGCAATGAAACAAGTTGTATTTTATAGTTTTCGGACTCGGTAAATACACGAAAAAGTTACTTTGGAGTCATCTTTCGCTCTTTTCTGACTCTATAAATGTGAAAAGAATGTCGAGTTGGTCCTCTCTACTCGTTAAATGGAAATGAGAGGCGGTCATCTTTAAACCCTTTTCCGACCGTTTAAAAACGAAAAGATTGTCGGACCCTTGTCATTCCTGGTTCGTTAACGGTCACGAAGCGACATGGTTTTCATCATTTTTTTACTTTTTTAGATCAGAATCACTATTTATGAAAAGTACTCCTCGGTCATAATGATCGGGCGGTTCTTTCGAGCATTGTTTTATACTTTTTCGGGCTCGAGAGACACAACTTTACGAAAAAGGACACCCCTAGAGTTTACTTTTCCGCTGTCTTTTCAAACTCTCTAAACATGAAAAGATGTCGAGTTCTTCCTTTTTCGGACTCGTTAAAACTTAATGACATCGAATTCCATCGAAATGACGCCTTTCAAGCATATGCTATCCCCGTCAAGCTTGTCATCCAAAAATAACAGGGGTACTCGCCAGAAATGGTGGGGAATAAAGGAACCACAATTATCATCATGTTGGCAGTATGTCGCTCTTGAACATGGCACTTGTCTACATTCATGTCTGGGTGGGGACATCTCATCTTGTTTTACACTTGCCTCCATGGGTTTGGGTTATCCTAGTTGACCATTCATCTGCTCATCGCCTTTTCACCATGACCCCTGATCAATTGATGTCAAATACTACCAAGTCCATTGTCGTGCCACCAATATGTTCAAGAGAAGTTGACCTCTGCAGAATACTTAACCTCCCTCTCATACCTCACGCAAAAAATTTTATCCTTCTCTGTCTCGTGTCGATGATGTGGGAAACATTATGGCCCACCTTCGATCAAGGTCACTTCCTGTCGACTTCAGCTCATTATCCAGGAAGATTGACTTAGAGACTCCCTTCAAGTACCTTGGAGCCTGCATGCCTCAATGGTAGGTTCTTCATGTTCGACGCGAGGTTTTCATCATTGGGCTCTGATCGGATGATTCTACGGGTGTTCGACACCGACTCACTGATTCGCACGCCGTGGATTGTACCTATAGTACCTAGAGGACCATTGTCATTATTGGTGGTACCTCTCGCGTCTGTTAATATTTTTCATCATTGACTGGTAATCAAATGATGTTCCTGCATGTTCGACTTTGTCTCCCATATTCGCATGCTTGAACTTGTACTTTGTTCGAGTCGAGATGGAGCACAAGACCCTGGATTTTTTCTGTTGAGATCTAGGTTGCATTTTGTGGATTATTATAATCATTACGTGACTCATTCACTGGATGGCTGCGACCATGCCTGAGTCTATCCATCGATCCTCGCTGGATGGCTGCGTCCATACCTTGGATCCTGATTTTTATGTACTCTTCTATGGATGGCTACGCCTATACCACGTACATCATGTACTTGAGATATCAGTTGTAATTCGTGCAGGTTCTCCAGTGGCCATGTTTTCAGTCGACCATGTTCTTGTAAAGCATTTCACCCCTCTCTCTCTCGGGCTTCATGATTTAGGGGGCATCTGTTACACAGTATTTTGTCACCGTCCCTGTTACCACTTTTCCCACACATTGGAGGACCTATTTTGGGACCTGTGAGAAGTGACATAACCTGAAAACACCTGCATTATATCCCCTTAAGTATGTACTTCATGTGCCCTGAAGACACCTTCTGCAAAATACCCATAAATATAGCCCTTTCTTCATTGGCGCTATTCCACAATGTATCACTCGTGCCAATGGGGGAAATCCTCCAGAGAGGGCGTGCCAGCTGGCACTCTATCTCAGAGTCGCATTAGTGCCAACCCAGTTGGGTAAAGTTTTTAACAAACCAACTTGCGAAGGTTCTTCCTAACCTATTCATGAACTTATTCTAGTTTGAGTTAGTTCAGTTGGGCTTCAAATCTCCATGGAAGGGAAGTAGTTCTCCACCTCTCATGGAAGCTTTCTAATGATAAGGACAATCCCATGAATCTTGTGGATGATCTTATCTGCTTCTCCTCTCTCTATATAAGCTTGTCCTTTTACCTTTGACAAGCTAGTTAGTAATTCTACTCTTCAAGCTCCAAATTATAAGTCCCAAAGTCTGAGAATTTCTAAGCTCATGCTACAAGAATCCTTGTTCATCCCCATAAGCCTACATCTTATATGAGGAGATCCATGTCCAAGTAACCAAGGAGAGAGAGGCTTGTTCCCCATTCCCAACAAGCTTTGCAAGGCATGTGTTGTTGATCACCCAGCCAAAGGAGGATTTGACGTCAAAACTTGGTTGTATTCTTCTTTGTTCTTCAATAATAATAGATGTCTATCATTATGTTCCACTCTTATTGTCTTTATAATGATGTTTGAGTTGTATCCTTTCTGACTGATACATAGTTTCATTTCTTGGATTTTATGCTTGTATTTGTGTTGTTATTTGCATGTGCAGGTGTCTATTCATGAGGATCGTGAGGATTGTGACCAGCTGAAGCGAAAGAACGAGAGTGATGACTCTTCTATGAATACTAACATTGGATTCAAGGTAGGCCCTCATCATCGGTATTTACTTTGCAATTAGGAACCTGTGTGTTAGCGTTGTTTGATTGTTGCTAGACCCTATTTAGGCTAGTGGGATTGCCTCTGTCCGTAGAGGGGATTTACCTGTACAACAGTAGTGAAGCACAGTCGTTGGATCAGTCAAATCAACGAATGAGAGTGAGGGAGATAGATGGCTAGGATTAATTCATGCAAAATGAAGTCAAGAAGTGAATGGAGTAGACCAAGCCACATGTTAGCAGAAGGATGGAGCGATCTTTGCAAGTGGTCAGCAGTATCTCGCACACCCTAAGAGTTGTAAATGGTATTCTACAATTTCACGCAATTAATCTGAGGGGTTGACATGTAGCATGAGAAAACCACTTTTATCGCACGCTCTTGATTTAATATAAGTTGTGCATGTAATCCTGCGAGATTACACGATCATCGTTGGATTCACATAGGAGAAATTAACGGTGGAGATTGGCTAGGCTAGTTGGTTCAAGTTATTGCGTGATAACCATCAAATTGAGGATTGAAATCGATGACAAAGATTTAATGTGCTAGGGAGAGCATTGATATATGTGCAAAGGTTTGTGGAATGGAGGAAAGGTAAGGTTTAAGTGTGGTTTATGAAATATTTCTATTATATGGGAATTATAATAGAAATAAGTGGGATTAATGTATTATGGTTTAAGTTGAGTTTTAACCAAAGTCTAAAATCCATGGTATGGTTAATATGCGCGGGTAATAAGAATTAACCAAAAATTAGAAGTATTTATAAGGTTCCACTCAAAGGTTTATAAAGGTCTAGACTTTGGATAGTTAAATCAAATGTTTCTGCATAGAGTTTATTGAAGGAGCATTAAAACTTAGTTTAAGAAGGTTTTACTAAGTAGTAATATTAAAATTCTTGGGACATAGTATGACATGCAGTTTTATTTGCATAATGTGTGTAGATGTAACTTTTGCTGCATCATTTTAGTATCAGAGTTAAACAAGGAAATTCTGCGTGAAAAATTGTTTGAGAAACTTAGAGCAGTGATATGTTTTGGAGGTATGTATACAAGCAAGAGGTGATTAGATTTTAAATCTAACAAACATTAGGCACACAGAGATAAAGTGTAGTAGAATTTGTAGCTGCAAAGAAATAGAGAACAATCCATTCGAGGTATAGATGAATGGTAAAACAAGATCATGCAGAGATATTGAAGGTGAGATGATATGTTTTTGTTTTAATTTGGTTTGAAAATTGTGGTTACAGAATTCAAGTTATAGATAAAACAAGGTATCTTAGCAAAAGAAAAGAAGCAATAATGAAGGAAGCTAGTAAGAATTTCTGAGTGAAAGAAGAGGTGGAAAAAACCTAGTATTTCATTTGTGATTGAAATAGAAGAGGATAGTTGTGTTCTTAAAAGGTGCAAATGAGTTGAATCCTAGAAGGAGCAGAGAGAAGTACTCAAAGAGGTTCAAGAGAATAGAGAACCAAGTGCTTGCCAAAAGACCAAGTACATAGGAAAGCTTGGTGAGGGAAGTGACAGCAGGGAGGAATTGTTGTTACAAAGGGTTAAATATAGTTCATGGTAAGTGAGTGAGTAACTCATGAAGTTAGAGAAGTAGATGACTATTGATAGTCATAACAGAGATAATAGAGGTTCTGAGAAAGACCACAGTAGAAGAAAGGTGAAGAAAGAGGATGCCACGGCAGATGGCATACAGAGACAATTAAGTGAAGAAGAATATGAGAGGGAGAAGGCTAAGATTTCAGTTCATCTTGAGTTATTGATGGAGATGTTGCAGATGAATAAGGATGACTAGAAGCATGGTTATGTCATAAGGAAGAAAGCAAAGTGGCAAAGGCTACAAGAGAAGAGAAATCAACAGGGGAATGCGCAGTTAGCAAAAGAGATAATGAAGATTCAACAGGTAATGAATGTTCAATTGAAGTCTGAAGAACACAGAGAAGTTGAGTTGAGAATGGAAGTTTCCATTTGTGAAGTAGAACAAGGTGAAGTTCTGGGTGAAGATGAAGATTGGAGAACTGTGAAAGATCTTATGAACCATTGTGTGAATCTAAGACAACAAGAAGTTTACTTTGATGAGGAAGGAATTATTGATGATTTTCTGAACTACTGGACAAATTTGGATCAGCAAGAGGATGTAAAACCTTGTATATTTGAATCTAATAATTTTGATGTGATTACAAGTTTTGCAGAGGATGAGCAGTCTTTTGAAGTTGTCAAAAGTATGGAAGAGTATCTTTCAGAAGATAAATACTCTAAAGTAAAGAAGGATGGACAATGTCCCTTGAATGAGAAAAGGAATGAATTATTGCAGCAAAAAGAATTTAGTAATACATTGATGTTTGAAGCTGTAACAACACAGGAACAATTTCTTGTGAAAGAAGGAGATGAGATTTAGTCTAAAGAGTTGATATGTTAAGAAACAGTTGAGACTGTTGAACTTTGTAATTTTCAAACTAATAAATTATGCATAAATGCAGGAATTATAAGTGATGATGAAGTACTTATGAAGTGTCAAAGAGAAATTGAATTGTTGGAATATTTGATAGAAAACTCAGAGTATGACAGTGTGATTGCAAAGGAAGGAGTTCACTACAGTGGACAAGAGCATAAATACATCGTTGAAGCAGATGGTGTGGAAGGGAGACTTGCTGACAGTTTCAAGATTCCTTAGGAGAATTATTTAAAGAGGTTGAATCAGCATACTGATGTGCTGATAGAGGAGGAAAACTCATAGAATCATACTGAGATGTTTCCAGAGAAAGAGAAGGTAATGAGGCCTTATATTTTTAATTCTGATAATTGTTTTATGATTATAGGATTTGATGAGAATGAAGCAAACATGTTTCAAGTTGAAGAGTCTGTTTTAGAACTAAAGAAGACTGGAAGTTTCCAGGTCAAACATGTTGATGAGAAGAGATAAAAACATGAAGATACCATGCTTGAAGAAATTAAATTGACTATCAAAATCAGTCAAGGAAGTGAAGGACAATTACTGAGGGTTGTCAAAGAAGAGGAAGGAAAATATGCTGGAATTGATGAACAACATAGTGATGTATTTGAGAGGAATCAAGTACAAGGGGAATCAGAGGAGAATTTATTTTTTGAAAGTAAATTTACAGATATTGAACAAAGGTTGTTTGGAAAGTCATAAGAGGGTAAGGATGAAAGGGCGGTAGTAAGAATCTGACAACTTCAAAGAGAAGATAATGAACAACAGTTTGAAGATGAGTGGAAAAAGTACAACAACAAATGGTAGAGTATGTACCAGCCCAAGGATGTGCTGGACATAGAGATTGAAGAATTATGGAAATTAATGATGAAGAAGTCCAGATGGAGGATATTGACAACAACAAGAAGAATGATCAATCAGAATTTGAACCTGATTGACAAGGAGAGGAAGATGAAACATAAGACAACAAACGTACAACAACAACAAAGGAACAGAGCATTCAGACAACTAAAAACTAAAGATTGGGACCTTGGAGCTTTTCTATTAGCATATCAGAAAACAGGATCTAGAGATCATGATTATTTTCACCTTGGGAGTCTGATGCAGGAGCATCCAGCTCAACAATTTCATTGTATTTTAGTAGACATAGGGGGTCTTGTGTTTTCAAGGAAGTTGGTTTCCTCGGTATTAAATTAATGTAATTATTAAGGTTTCTAAGTAAGTTTATGAGAGATATTAAGAATAATATTTAATTAAGTATTATGAGGCATATTTGTAAATGTTCTCGAATGTTGGAGAACATGAGAGAATTAGGATAGTTGAGAGATTGAGAGATTTGGGAATTAATTGTAAACCTTAGATTAGGAATTGGTTTCATGGTTTGTGGAACTAGAGAGGATCCTTATGGATTATTTGAGTCAAAAGTGGACTTAGAGGATATTCAGGATTTATTTCAAAAGATTATGGATCTAAACCGAAATGGGTTACAGAACCTTTTATATAAATTAAAGCCTAAAAGGCATAGAGAGGGTTAGTTAGTTAGAGATTTCGTTAATTAGAGAGTCAGAGTTTAAAGATTATATAGGTTTTGACTATAAGCCTATGGGCAGAAAGAGAGAAAGGCCACTGATTAGAATATCAAGGCAAATAAAGACTCGTTATGTAACCATTTGTTTATATATATATATAGAGGATTTAATTCTGAATTGTGCAAGTGTGGATTGAGTAATCAAATGATAAATTGTGTGTGATTTAGAGTAATTCTACGTAACATAGGTTTGGAGGTGTGAAGAACCAGAGATGAAATACAGATAGCAGTGTTATGGGCTTGCACATAGACAATATTGGAGAAACCCTTTAATGTTACAGCGAAGGTATAACTACAAGATTTCCTAAAAACCTAAGGATTTACAAAGGAAGCATAAAGGTGCGAAGGAGTGAACTAACAGAGCTGAAGATCAAGATCAAAACAATTGAAGACCGTAAGGCAAGAGTAAAAACAGAGACGAAGAAGCAAGACTATTACACGGTGAGATGCAAAAGAATGTAGCAGTGAAGCACAGTCATTCGATTAGTCAGATCAATGAATGAGAGTGAGGGAGATAGACATTAGGATTAATTCATGAAAAATGAAGTCAAGAAGTGAATCGAGTAGACCAAGCCATGTGTTAGAAGAAGGATGGAGAGGTCTTTGCAAGTGGTCAATGGTCTCTCACGTGCCCTAAGAGTTGTAAATGGTATTATATGATTTCACGTGATTAACCTGAGGGGTTGACATGTAGCATGAGAAAACCACTTTTCTCACGCGCTCTCAATCTAATATCGGTCATGCATGTAATCGCGAGAGATTACATGATCGTCGTTGGATTGAGGTAGGAGAAATTAAAGGTGGAGATTGGCCACGCTAGTTGGTACAAGTTATTGTGCGATAACCGTCGGATTGAGGAATGAGATCAACGACGAAGATTTAATGTGCTAAGGAGAGCATTGATATATTTGCAAAGGTAGTGGAATGGAGGAAAGGTGAGGTTTAAGTGTGGTTCATGAAATATTTCTATTATATGGGAATTATAATAGAAATAAGAAGGATTATTGTATTAAGGTTTAAGTTGAGTTTTAACCAAAGTCTAAAATCCATGGTATGGTTAATATGCACGGGTAATAAGAATTAACCAAAGATTACAAAGGATTTATAAGGTTCTGCTCAAAGGTTTATAAAGGTCCTTTCTTTGGATAGTTAAATCAAACATTTCCGCATAGAGTTTATTGAAGGAGCATTAAACCTTGGTTTAAGAAGGTTTTACTAAGTAGGAATATTAAAATTCCTGAGACATAGTGTGGCATGCAGTTTTATTTGCATAATGTGGGTAGATGCGGCTTTTGTTGTGTCAGTGCTCTAGGAACCTTGATTCATTTTTTAAGGAGCTTGACACAAGAAAAGGAAATATGCTCCATGAACCTTGATTCATTTTTTAAGGAGCTTGACACAAGAAAAGGAAATATGCTCCAGGAATCTTGATCATGGTCAATAAGAGGCCACCATTTCCAAGAGTTTATCATTATATGTAAGAACAACACTATAGAAGGGATACATATCAAGGTATCTAATGGAAAAATCAAGATCTAATGCCCTCAGTACATAATTCACCCAATGCCCTCAGTACATAATTCACTATATCACTGACTAGATCATCGGTAGACATGGGCACGAAACAAGTGGCCACGTAATTAAATTATTGCAAGGGTGATACCACTTGCATACAAGTACCACTTATGGAAGATGGTTGATTGGGAGCCAAATTTGGACCAACAAACGAAAGTTGATCAATGGAACCAATTCTTCCTTCATGCGGGAAACATATCACATGAAAGAAAGAAGAGACAAGATATCCCATGACATAAACATAGTCATGACCAAGGAGAAAATTAAAATCCAAAGGGCCTTGGACAACCATCACATCGATACATATGATATTTCCTCCCAAAGTAATAGGAAACTTAGGAAGAATCCCTAACAATTGATTGGTTCGTCTGTTAAAAGCCAACAGATTCTGGGTAACGGGAACAAGTTGCGGCGAACCTAAATCTTTCCAAGTAGTTGAGGATAGAATACTAATAGATGTGCCTTAATCTATTATTATGTCATGTACAATTATATTATAAGCATGTATTGTGATATGAAAGGACATGTATGAAGTAAGATGATATCATGTCAATTGACTCCAATCAAAATAAGTGAACATACTACTTGGAGGGGGTGTCGTGGGAATGGGTGAAATGCCCCCTTGCATTATGGGAAAGGGAGGATCACCCCTATGTACAGTGGGAACGGGCAGATTTCCCCCCTGTATATTGTTAGAAGGAGAGGATTCCCCCCCGATTCATTGGAATCTGAAGAAACAAGAAGAGCCTGAATAATATGAGACTCACTCTCTATGGGAGAGGTATGATCAACTGAAGGTGGAATCTGGTCATCCAATTTCTCAACTAATGATCATTCATGAATGGGCTCATGGGATTCATATTCAGAGAGAGTGGGATTGACTAGAGATGAATTTTGATCAATCACTTGATTAACTAGTGGAGGATCAAGGGAAAGCTTTCAATAACCAGTTGGAAGACGAGGCTAAGAAGCTGTAAGGTTGTCCAACACTTTTGAGGCTTCATCCATATAAGGAAAACGATGAATAGGATGATTCCTTTCATATAATTACAGGGAAATTTGACTTTATCCTTTTTCCCATGGACATTACTATCAATAGTTGAGGGTTTGCACTAACATGATCTCCATAGGCTGGTGATGAAGGCTGATGTGATCATGTAGACCATACTTCTAATACCTTAGGAATACTAGGACAATCCCTAATAAGGTGGTCACCCATACAAAGCATGCAAGGGAATTTAAATTTGCGAGGATGATTGGAAGGTTTCTCCATACTAGTTGCATCCATATAAATGGTTTCTCAGTTTCCCCCTTGCTTATTTTTCTTCTTCCTAATATTTTTTATCTTCTTCTTCTTATCCACCTAGTTACTAGCTTGCAGGCTTTCACCAGATGAAGAGGAAGAAGAGGAAGAAGATCGAACAAGTGAAGAAGGCAAAGAGTCAACTTTAGGATCAATTGGAGGTTGATATTGCTTGGGTGGAGGAGAACCTATTTGAGAAGCAATTCAAACATTTGGAACCATAGGGGTCGAAAATAACTAAAATGGAAAACCAATGGTAAATCCAGGAAAGGACAATGTTGCCATATAGGGAGTACCAATATTTCCAAAAGAAGGAAAAGGACTAGGATTCCCATAAGAGGGGTTTCCTTGATTAATGGAATCAGGAAATTTTTCCATTTTTCTCAAATTAATATCTACTAAGGAGAATTTCCCCAGGAAGGATGTTGTTCCACAGTAAATTAATTTTAGAACTTAACAAAAAATAAATCAAAAAGGGATAAGTAGGCATAAAAGTTTACCAAGCAACTATGAACTGCAATATACACCTTGGTGAACCAAGGAATTAATGTGCAACAACCAATATCCCCAAATGTTGTGTTCAGTGTATCATGGTATACAAGGTGACAGACTCAATTATTTATGCATGGATAACAACCTATAGGGGACTCCCAAAATATATTGGACAGTACATGGGAGTGCAGTCTATACTAGTGTTTTCTAATGTGTAACCATTCGATGAGAGTGTTCCCATATACTTACAAGGCATGGAGTGCCTCTGATATACCTGAGAGTACTATAGAATGGTTCTATACACTACCATACATGGAAGAAGATTTCACCCATGGGATGCAATGCTGGCAAACAAAAACAACTCCTACGTTTAATGACGCTGGAACACATCTCGGCCTCTAAATGTTTTCATTAATGTTCCAAATGTTCCTTAGCTTAATTGAGGTAAATTTTAAAGCTATCTTGAATAAAATTTTAGTTTCAAGTCTCAAAAATCGATGTCACCTAAACACACCTGTTATCACTTAAGAAAAAATTCCTAAATTTTGAACATCAGTTTGATTCCAAAGGATTGGTGTTAGTCTTGGTCTAGTCTTTCCATGGTTTGTTTTAGAGTTTAGGACCTAGAAGGGAGTCTTGTTGGCATTGTCAAATAGGTTCAACACTCTGGTTTTACCTATCACTAATCCCACATCACACCTAAATTTCCATGTGTCAAACTTGTGTCAAGGTTTTCATGCGCTACGCAACTTCCTAGGAGTTTTCGTAGAACAAAACCCAGAATTTGCGCTGGATGCACTACGAAATCGAAGATTCATGCAGATTTGTGCCAAATCTCACCTAGTTGTCCAATCCATCAGAATCTGTTAATCTTACATCATCAATTTTCAGTCCATGCACCATGCGTATCACATGCAACCACTCATTTTCATCATTAGATTCATTGGGTGTCTTCGTACGCATGATTCTCAAATTTCAAAAAAGGTTCCAAGTGTTTTTAGTTATGATCATATTTTTTCCATGTGTAGGAGTAAAATTGATAGGCATTTGATCAGAATTCTTTAAAGCTCAAGCGAGGCAGCTCCCCTTTCCATTTCAAGCGAGCTAGTGATCAAGATTAAGATAGTGCAAGCTCTTTCAATTTTCATTTTGCACAAATTCCATGGAGATTCTGTAGAGAAGAAGGATCATAGGTCAGGTAGGTGTCTAAGGAATGAGCCTGAAGGTTTAGATGTTCTTTTGAGGAATAGTGAAGTTGAACAATCTTTCAAACAGGTTGGCTGTTGGAGATTTTGTGAAAAACTTCAAGGAGGCCACATGCAAGTCACCAAAGAGTTTGCTTTCAATTTCACAAGATTAAATTCGAAGATTGGAGTGCTTGAATCACCAAGTCTCCAGAGGTTATATCTGTAGTCACTGAAATTCCAAGGGGACAGGAGATGTGGTTTTAAAACTTCATGTTTGATATGACTCCTTGCAAAAAATTCTTGAAGCCAGAGTTCATTGATTCAGACTTAAACAAGTCAGTGCCGAGGAGCTTTGTGAAGGATTCATATGCTAATTTTCTTACCTACATACATAGATACTTTACCTATGAGGGGATATATCGTAAGGTGTATTCCTATCACTTCAAACTTCTGCTTCATTTCACTGGAAATATATCTCTGGACTTGCCTTTCTATCTATTTTGTAGCCTAGGAAAAATGTCTGACAAGGTTCAGGTGAAGAAGGACACCTGTGAGACCTTGATGTTCCATCATGGCTTAGTCAAATTGATTGTTTTACATGAGCTCTAGAAAATAGATAGGGAGTCATCCATTTTCTTGTTTATGTCTGGCTTCAGAACTAAAACTGGTCTCAGCCCGAAGGCTATGGGGATTTCTTCACAAGTATTAAGTCAGCGGGAGGAAACAAGATCAAGAAGACTTGTGAAATTGAAAGCTAGAAAGTAGGTGAAGGAGCCTCTAAGACCACTAGTAGTTCAAGACACCCCTCAACAGTCACAGAGCAAGAAGGTTCAAATTAGTCAGGTAGTACAAGAGTAGTATGTTGATAAAAGTGTCTAAAAAAGGTTAACAAGAAGTCAATTGGCCAAGGAAAAGGGGAAGATTGCAATTGCTGATGACAGCCTAGCTTCAAAGGGAAGTTTGAATTATCTCCTCCAGGCCATCGACATAGAAGAGTCTCCTCTGGTCCAAGTAGAGTTACTTGAAGCCAGCAAGAACAAAACCAAAAGAGTTAAACCTTCCAAAAAGCTTCAATTTAATGACCAGGTCTCAAAATTTGTGTTCAAACAAAGAAGACCCGTAACAAGGCATTCAAAAAGGAACAAGAGGCATAGCCAAAAGCAAGTGAGACAAGGGAGGTAGTAGAATTACATGAAGGACTTTTGGTTCCATTAGAAGCATCATCACAAATACGCAAAGATGAAAGAGGTAAGGCAGTTATCACTCAATAGGAGGAATGTAGCTTTGAAGAGGTAAAAAACAAACTGAAGCTTGCAAATCTTGAGATTGCCAAACCTAGAAGAACCTCAAGGAAACATCCAATAAAGGAAGCTAATTTTAACAAAATGGAGGCTTTGTGGAAAGATAAAACAGTTTTAATCCCGAAGTGGTTAGCTGTCATGCTCAATATTTCACTTGGACGGTCACTGCAATAAAAGAGGAAAGATATATCAGAAGGGTCAATACAAAATTGAGAACTGGAATCCGAATGATGAAAACACATATTGAAAATCTAAAGATACAACTGAACCAGCCTGAAGGACACTCTTAGCTAAGAAGAACTACATAGCAAATAAGGCTAATCCTAAAATTTTGATGTGTATCACCTTTTTGAAGTTTACTTTGAAGAATGGTATTAGTTTATTCAATTTTGAACAACCCCATGGCATATGGAAAATCCATTTCAAAAGAAAGAAATCTCAAGGAAGTCAAATTTTGGCATAAAACTGTTTTTTTGAAATCACGTAGCAGTTTCGTAGCGGGCTACGAAACTGCTGTAGGTGATACCTAATGCACAACAGTTTCATAGCGTGCTACGAAACTGCTGTAGCTACACATCATGACTTTGTGAGCCAATTTTGAGAAGAAAAGGGAACTCTTTTTTAAGATGGTTTGCTGCAAAGGATTACTTACAGGGTTTGAACATCAAGCAAGGGCAAAACAAGGAAAGGAAAGACATTTATGAACTCCAAATTTTATGCTATCAAAATGGTCATTATTTCGTAACTAGAACTGTTCATGATGCTTCAAGCAACATTAAAGAATTTTTTTTCTTACCACATGTATAGGAGCAAGGTCTACAGCTCATGGAAAACAAACTAATCCAATGCATTTTATGTAATTAAGAAGAACAAAAGGGATAAAAAACTTCGAAGATCCTTTTTGGAGACCAAAGCAGAAAAAAAAGAGCAACTTCCTAATATCCAAGGACAGTCAAAGAATAAGACATCAAGGGTCAGCAAGGAGTTTGAAGCCACCACCAAAGCCAAACTGAAGAAGGTCGCTTGTTAGGGAATGAGTTTGTTTTGTAATCAATGCCACTACCAACATAATAAAGAGTTATACTCCTAATTGTTTTAGGCCTCTAGAGCTGCTAGTTAACAGTCAATTATATTAAATAGTTGGTTTTAAGTGGTAACAGGTGTCAAATTAGAAAGAATTTGAATTCCCCTCATGTTGGAGGAAGGAATATAAGTCATGTAATGAACTCTATATATGGGACAAAATGTAATGCACCAAGGGTTGGAATTTTTGTAAAGAATTCTCATATTGTGCTTTTGTGTAAGACTTCGTTTAAAGTAATACAGTATTTGGCTTTGCTTCTTAGGATTTAGAAGGAATTCAATGTTCAAAATGTCTTAGGGTTGTCATATTTTCATTACTTACAGTGGTATGAATGTATGATTACTTAGAATTCATTGGCTATGCTCTCACTTCCTTCATACTTTTGTGGACTATGTTTTCCTTTATGCTTCTGATGTACTCTCCACATGTTGAATGTTAGATGCCCTGACTTCCATGTAAAGCTAACATTATTATCATACTGAAACATTTTTAACTCCATAAGCCCAATGAATGTTTACTAATTGTGTTTCAGCCATTCACACTTCTTCACTTATTTCATAGAGTTAGCCATCTAATCCTTATCAAAAATCTCTAATCTAGTAAGAGAGCCCTCTTAGGTTGAGGAGGCTAAGCCTTATTGAAAAGTTGGTTTGAAATAGTTACTCAAGGTCTTCCTGGTCAGCGGCTTGTCAAGGTTATGTTTTGTGATAACATTTTGGTGCATCTGCCGGGAGTCTGAAGATTATTCATTCCTGAAAGCAAGAAGCTGAACTTTTGAAGGTAGCAGGACCTTAGAAAACTTTCAAGGCTGCAATCTGCCTTGGTGACTCCATACATTTTCAAATTTTTAAAGATGGCTTCGAGAGGGATATATACATGAAGCAATCCTAACACAAATCCACCTACTCCTGTGGACAATCCCAACATTCTTTCAAGGAGCAGACAAAGATTTACTGAAACACTAGGTACTCCATTCTATTCAAAATCTTTGCTCTCTGAATTTTCAAGAAGTCATGAAGACAAAGTAGTTGATGATAAAATCCATGAGGTGTTGTTTAGATCAGAAAACAAAGGAGAACTCATTGGTATTATTTTATATTTGCAAAAGAGAGGCATTGATACTTGAGCTCTAGTATCCCAAGAAGATAAAGAGGAGTTTTGGGAAGTAGTTACTTCTGAGTTATTGTTAGAAAGGGAAAACTTAGATAAACTGAAAGAGCTTGATCCTTTTGAAGTCTTGCTTAGATCTAAAGCTAGTTTACCCCTTCCCAATTGGAGTACATTTGTCACTGGTTTGTAGAGCCCATGTAGTGCTTTTCATATCAGTACCTCATCTTCTACTTCTACTTTTCCTAGTGGTTTTTAGACATCAAGCAGTCCTCCTCATATCAATTCTTCATCTTCTTTCCCTTTTGTACCTATCATTACTGCTCTTCCTCTAATCATGGTATTACCTGCTAGGTATGCTCCACTTGCACTCCTTGCTGTTTTGCATGACCTTCCTAGCAAATATGCTGCAAGAATTCCAACATAGGGTGCTGATGGATAAATCACAGCAAAAGAACATGTAGACAAATTCAATGATTTTGTTGACAGAGAGGAATTTGATGATGAGGATGTGAAGCTAAAATTATCTTCAAAAAACTTTATTGGGGAAGTCAGAAAATGGTTTAAATCCGTCTCGGCTGGAAGCATTCATAATTGGGTAGAGTTTGAAGATAGATTTCTAAGGAAGTGGGGAAATAGAACTAATCCAGTTCAAGCTCTTTCCGAGTACAATAAGCTTAGAAGGGCACCTAATGAGACCATTCAAAACTTCTCAAAGAGGTTTAACAAAGTGTTTAATTCCATCCCAGCTCACTTAAAACCTCTGGAATCCTTAGCCTAAATGAGATATGTTGAAGCATTTGATTATGATTTTTCTCTGTTGCTTAGAGAGAGAGACTCTACTACACTTGCTGAAATGTAGAATGACGCAATAAAAGTATAAGTAAACATGGTTTCTACTAAAAAATCAAAGATGGGAAAAGCTAAATTGAAAGAAGAAGATAAACCTTCCTCTTCAACTCCTGAAGATAAGATAGATTCAATGATGAAGACCATGGAGAAACGGATGGATAGGTCAGCTCTTGGAAAAACCTTTGCTCCTCCTGTGCAGAAAGAGCCTCAATTTAGAAATCGTCAATTTAGGAGACCTAAAAACCAACAAAGACCAAGAGAGAATAGGAATCAGCAGCCTAATCATCTAGTGAGACCTCCTTTTCAGCAAAATTTTGTTGATGAAGAAGATGAACCTGAGATTCTTGAAGAATCTATCCATTGTCTTGATGAAGAAATGTCATGGATTTTCTTGACTAAGGAAGAACATGATGAGTCAAGTTTTCCTAAACAAGGAGAAGAGCCTTCATATTATTTAAAGGGGTATCAACATGCTATATTTGAAATGCAAAAACAATACAATCTCATAAATAGGAATGTACCAATTATTGCAAGCAAAACACAACCCAAGAAGGATGTTTCAGAGACATTTGGAGCCAAGAAGGATACCCAAAAGGTTTCTAAAGGTAAAAATGACTCTTTTATTGGTAAAAGGGACATTCAACCTCCATCTTCTATCAAAGAAATTGAGAAAATTGTTTTTGTTTTTAACCTTGAGAATGAAATTGCAAAAATCAAAATATCAGTTCCTTTTAATTAAATTCTCAAGGCAGACAAATACATAAGTAAGATTGTAGAGATGTTAAATTCACAACTAGGATCTGTTGATATCTTAAATTTGCAAGAAGATAATCCTACTATATTCTTGGGTCTAAGGTTAGAAGATGATCAGAATGAAGAATTTCCTCCTTTCTATGTAAGAATTAGTATTCATGATATGACCTTACAAAATGCTATGTTGGATTTTGGGGCTTCTCATCATCTTATGCCTAAGGTAATCATGGAAAGGTTAGGATTACAGGTAACAAGACCATATAAAGATTTATTCTCTTTTGATCCAAAAAGAGTCCAATGCATTGGTTTAATTAAAGATGTTGTTTGTCTAACACAAATCCCAGCAAAGACAATTGTCATGGATATCGTTGTGGCTGACATTTTGCCAAAGTTTGGGATCCTGCTGCCAAGATTGTGGGTAGCAAAAATCAAAGGCACAATGCAGATGGACCTTACATATGCTACCATCCCTGTTTTTGGTGAGCAAAGGAGATTATATCAGGAGACTAGAATGGCCTATATGGTAAGAAGCAAAGAAAAACCGCAGAATTTTCCCATTTATTCATTTGATATTGAACTTGGATCGGCCATTCTTTTCAATGAGTC
Source organism: Pinus taeda (assembly GCA_000404065.3). Lineage (NCBI taxonomy): Eukaryota > Viridiplantae > Streptophyta > Pinopsida > Pinales > Pinaceae > Pinus > Pinus taeda. Next base: position 87,714 of record APFE031472694.1, read on the forward strand.
ATATGATAGTGGATCAGAAGAGATGCATTCAGAAAATCAACACAGACAATCAGCAAGAAGATGATAAAGAGGTGAAGAGATGGTGGTCTTTATACTTTGATGGATTAGAAGGAAAGGAAGGAGCAGGAGCTGGAATTTGGATCACAAGTCCAAATGATGAAATTAAGTTTTACTCCTACAAACTAAACTTTGATTGCACAAATAATATGGTCAAATATGAATCTATGATTTTGGGCTTAGAAGTTTTGTTGAAAATGAAGGCTCGAAATATTTCTATTTTTGGAGATTCTGAATTGGTTATTAAACAAGTAGAAGGTGCTTACCAAACAAAGGATGTAAGGATGAGAGCATTCAGAAATCTAGTGTTATATATGTTGGAAAATTTTCTAGCATATTCTTTCACTATAAAAATTAGAGACCAAAACTCTGTTGCAGATTCACTTGCTGTTTCCACCAGTTTGTTTGTCATTCCTATTCATTCTTCTAAAAAGTATGAGGTGGAGGTTCGTCATCAACCAGCTATACCAGATAACATCACCAATTGGCAAGTCTTTGAAGATGACCAACAGGTAAAGAATTTCATTGAATTGAAGGAAGAATTTGAAAGCACTCAAGTGGATCAACAAAATATGTTTGTGGAGTCAAAAGAAAATTTTGAAGTCTTACAATTAACGAGCTATACCAGATAACATCACCAATTGGCAAGTATTTGAAGATGACCAACAGGTAAAGAATTTCATTGAATTGAACGAAAAATTTGAAAGCACCCAAGTGGTTCAACAAAATATGTTTGTGGAGTCAAAAGAAAATTTTGAAGTCTTACAATTAAATTCGTCATCAACCAACTATACCAGATAACATCACCAATTGGCAAGTCTTTGAAGATGAGCAACAGGGAAAGAATTTCATTGAATTGAAGGAAGAATTTGAAAGCACTCAAGTGGATCAACAAAATATGTTTGTGGAGTCAAAAGAAAATTTTTAAGTCTTATAATTAAAAAACAATTCAATTCCTAAGGGTTTCATTCCTCTTGAGAAATTGTTTGATCAAAATGATGTGTTCAAATCTCCAAAGATACAAGCTGATGAGGAGGTAGAGAGCTGCAATTTAGGGACTTTAGTTGTACCTAAGATGATTAAAATCTCAAAGTTTCTTTCATCTGATATGAAAGCCAAATATATAGAGATGATGAAAAGATTTGTTGATGTTTTTGCATGGAGCTATGCTGATTTAAAACAATATGATTCCTCTATTATTCAACATACTATTCCTATTAAAGGGAATGAGAAACCTTTCAAGAAAAAGTTAAGAAGAATTAATCCTCTTCTCATGCCATTGATTGAAAAGGAAATTAATAAACTCTTTGATGCCAAAATCTTTGTTCCAATCAGATTCTCAAATTGGCTTACAAATTCGGTTCTAGTTAGGAAGAAGAATGGAGAGATTAGAATTTGTATTGACTTCAGAAATTTGAATAAGGCTTCATTGAAAGATAATTATCATCTTCCCAAGATGGATTTAATTCTGCAAAATATTGTTGGTTCACAAAGAATGTTTATGCTTGATGGTTTCTCAGGGTACAATTAGATTCTTGTGCATCTGGATGATCAAGAGAAGGTAGCCTTCATAACACCATGGCGTACATTTATGTATGCCAAGATGCCTTTTGGTCTCATGAATGTGGGGGGCACCTTTCAAAGAGTAATGGATATCTCTTTTGCTGAAGATAAGGATAAATCAATGGTTGTTTATCTTGATGACATCACAGCTTTTCAAAGAAAGAAGAAGATCATTTGAAGCACCTTGAAGGAATTCTGCTGAAATGCAAAAGGTTTGGTATCTCGGTCAATCCCAATAAAAGTATCTTTGCTTTAACATCAAGCAAGCTACTTGATCATATTATTTCTAAAGGAGGAGTTAGGATTGATCCTAATAGAGTTAATGCAATTCAAAAGCTAGATCTACCAAGAAGTATGAAAGAGATCCAATCTTTTCTTGTAAAGATGAATTTTGTTAGGCGCTTCATTCCTAATTTTTTTGAGATAGTCAAGGATACAACAAGGATGTTAAAGAAAGGAGTGGACTTTAAGTGGACAACTAAAGCAAAGAAATATTTTGAGGAAATCAAGAAGGCACTTACACAAGCACCAGTACTCATCAGCCCAGATTTTACCAAGGAATTTCTTATTTTTACATTTGCTTATGAAAATACAATTGCAGGAGTTTTGCTACAAAAAGGAAATCAAGGTACTGAACAACCTATTTCTTTATTTAGTAGGACATTAGCAAATTCTGAACTAAAGTACAATATTCTAGAAAAGCAAGCTTATGCCTTGGTGAAGGTCATATAAGATTTCAGAATCTATGTTTTGCATTCTCATATTGTCGCTTATGTTCCAACCGCTGTAATAAAAGATATCCTAACACAAGCATATCTAGATGGTAAAAAGGGCAAATGGATAGCCAAATTACTAGAATATGACATTGATATCAAACCTACCAAATTGGTGAAGGGTCAAGGCTTGGCAAAGCTAATGACTCAGTCAAACCTGGACTGTCTTGACATAAATTTGAATGCAAAAATCACAAAAATTTCTGAAAGCGAGGAAGAATTAGTCCAAATCAATGAGAAATTCTTCGTTTAAAAATGGTACAAGGATGTGGATTTTGTTATACAACATAACAAAGCTCCTACCAATTTAACAAAGTCCAAAGAAAGGTTCGTCAAGCTAAAATCCTTAAGATATTTTGTATATCACCAAAATCTGTTTTGGAAAGATGTAGGAGGGATTTTGTTAAACTGTCTCCTTGAAGAAGAAGCTGATAAAGTGATTGAAGAATTTCATAAGGGAGATTGTTGAGGACACCATTATTGGAAAGCGACTGTAAATAGGATCTTAAGAGCTCAATATTTTTGGCCAACTATGTTCAGAGACATTTACAAAAGCGTGGCTACATGTCATGGATGTCAAATCTTTGAAGAAAGAAGAAAGCTTGTGCCTTTGCCTTTGGTTCCTTATGTGGAGGCGCCTTTCCAGCAATGGGTATTGGACTTTATTGGAGAAATCCATCCTCCTTCATCAGGGCAACATCGCTGGATTCTCACATTTATGAATTACTTCACCAAATTGATAGAGGTGATTCCAACTAGGCAAGCTAATGATTCAGTAATTATCTCTTTTCTAGAAAATAACATATTGTCTAGATTTGGATGCCCAATGAAGATTATAACTGATAGTGCTCAATATTTTAAGTCCAAGAAAATGATTAACTTTTGTCACCAATATCACATTACTCATGGACACTCTACTCCCTACTATCCGCAAGGGAATGATCTTGTTGAATCATCAAACAAAAGCATTATAAGGATCATAAAAAAGGTGCTGCAAGAAAACAAGAAAGCTTGGCATTTGAAATTGAAGTATGCCTTATGGGCTGATAGGATTTGTAAAAAGAGATCTATTGGCACTTTGCTATATGAATTAGTGTACAGTGCTGATGCTATATTTCCAACATCACTTGGAGTACCAGTAATGAAATTGATGCAAGGACTAGAAGAGGAACCAAATTCTGTTCAAAGTAGAATCAATCAGTGGATAGCCTTGTAGGAAAAGAGAAATAAATTATATGATAGTCATCAACACGGTCAGAATAGAATCAAGAGTACATTTGATAAGAGGATAAAAGAAGCTAGTTTTCAGATCCATGACAAAGTGTTGAAATGGGAGGCCATAATTGAAGAAAAGGGTGAACATGGTAAGTTTGAGGATCTATGGAAGGGCCCTTATCAGATTGCTGCCTTTCATGGAAACAACACTTATATTCTGCAGGAAATTGATGGAGAATCATATGCGGGAGGACCTGTTAATGGCAGGTTCTTAAAGCATTATCATTGTTGAAGTTTTATCAGTCTTTCATGTCATTGTAAATACACATTTTTATTAATCTTTTGCTAATAATGACAAGCTGAAACAGAAGGTTTAAGCCTGAGGTGAAGGCCCAAAAAAGTTGGAAGAGAATGCTTGTCAATCAATTTTTTGTTTTTGTCATAAGTGGATAAAGCACTGGAACTACAAGTTATTAGTGTACCATTAGGGCACACTATCCCAAATGGAGCCATTGTTATCACTTAAGAAAAAATTCCTAAATTTTGAACATCAGTTTGATTCCAAAGGATTGGTGTTAGTCTTGGTCTAGTATTTCCATGGTTTGTTTTAGAGTTTAGGACCTAGAAGGGAGTCTTGTTGGCATTGTCAAATAGGGTCAACACTCTAGTTTTACCTATCACTGATCTCACATCACACCTAAATTTCCATGTGTCAAACTTGTGTCAAGGTTTTCATGTACTACGAAACTGCCTAGGAGTTTTCGTAGCGCAAAACCCATAATTTGCACTGGCTGCGCTATGAAATCAGGGATTCGTGCAGATTCGTGCCAAATCTCACCTAGTTGTCTAATCCATCAAAATCCGTTAATCTTGTATCATCAATTGTCAGTCTATGCACCATGCCTATCACATGCAACCACTCATTTTCATCATTAGATTCATTAGGAGTCTTGGTACGCATGATTTTCAAATTTTAAAAAAGGGTTATGATCATGTTTTTTTCATGCAAAGGAGGCAAATTGACAGGCATTTGATCAGAATTCTTTAAATTTCAAGTGAGGAAGTTCCCCTTTCCATTTCAAGTGAGGCAGTGATCAAGATTAAGATATTGCAAGCTCTTTCAATTTTCATTTTGCAGGAATTCCATGGAGATGTCTGCAAAGAAGAAGGATCATAGGTCATGCAGGTGTCTAAGGAATGAGCCTGAAGGTTTAGATGTTCTCTTGAGGAACAATGAAGTTGAACAAGCTTTCAAATAGGTTGGCTATTGGAGATTTTGTGGAAAACTTCAAGGAGGCCACATGCAAGTCACCAAAGAGTTTGCTTTCAATTTCACAAGATTAAATTCAAATATTGAAGTGCTTGAATTACCAATTTCTTCAGAGGTTATATCTACAGCCACTTAAATTCCAAGGGGGACAGGAGATGTGGTTTAAAAACCTCAAGTTTGATATGACTCCTTGCAAGGAATTCTTAAAGCCAGAGTTCATTGATTCAGACTTAAACAAGTCAATGCCCAGGAGCTTTATGAAGTATTCATATGCTAATTTGCTTACCTGCATACAGAGATACTTTACCTATGAGTGGAGATATTATAAGGTGTATTCATATCACTTCAACCTTCTCCTTCATTTCACAGGAAAGATATCTATGGACTTGCCTTTCTATCTGTTTCGTAGCCTAGGAAAAATGTGTGACAAGGTTTAGTTGAAGAAGGAAGCCTGTGAGACCTCATTGTTCCATATTGGCTTAGTCAAATTGATTGTTTTACATGAGCTATAGAAAATAGATAGAGAGTGGTCCATTTTCTTGTTTATGTCTGGCTTCAGAACTGAAACAGGTCTCAGCCCTATGGCTATGGGGTTTTCTTCTCCAGCAGTAATTCATTGGGAGGAAACAAGAGCAAGAAGATTTGTGAAATTGAAAGCCAGAAAGTAAGTGAAGGCGCCTATGAGACTACTAGTAGTTCAAGACACCCCTCAACAGTCACAGAGCAAGAAGGTTCAGATTAGTAAGGTAGTACAAGAGAAGTTTGTTGATAAAACTATCCAAGGAAGGGTAAGAAGAAGTCAATTGGCCAAGGAAAAGGGGAAGACTTCAATTGCTGATGAAAGCCCAGCTTCAAAGGGAAGTTTGAATTATCTCCTCCAGGCCATCGACAAAGAAGAGTCTCCTCTGGTCCAAGCAGAGTTACCTGAAGCTAGCAAGAACAAAACCAAAAGAGTTAAACCTTCCAAAAAGCTTCAATTTGATGACCAGGTCTTAGAATTTGTGTTCAAACCAAGAAGACCTATGACAAGGCATTCAAAAAGGATACAAGAGGCACACCCAGAAGCAAGTGAGACAGCGGAGGTAGCAGAATTACACGAAGGACCTGTGGTTCCATCAGAAACATCATCACAACTACACAAAGATAACAGAGGTAAGGTAGTTATCACTCAGCAAGAGGAATGTAGTTTTGAAGAGGTAAAAAAGAAACTGAAGCTTGCAAATCTTGAGATTGCCAAACTTAGAAAAACCTCAAGGAAACATGAAATTAAGGAAGCTAATTTTAACAAAATGGAGGCTCTGTGCGAAGATAAAATAGTTTCAATATGCAAAGTGATTAACTGTGATGCTCAATATTTCACTTGGACAATCCCTGCAATAAAAGAGGAAAGATATATGAGAACGGTCAATACAAAATTGAGAACTATAATCCAAATGATGAAAAGATAGGTTGAATATCTGAAGATACCACTGAACTAGCCTGAAGGACATCCTCAGCTAAGAAGAACTACATAGAAAATAAGGCTAATCCTAAAATTTTGATGTGGATCACCTTTTTGAAGTTTAATTTGAAGAATGGTATCATTTTATTCAGTTTTGAACAACCCCATGGCATATGGAAAAGCCATTTCAAAAGAAAGAAATCTCAAGTAAAATTTCAGCATAAAACTATGTTTTTGAAATCGTACAGTAGTTTCGTAGAGCGCTACGAAACTGTTGTAGGTGATACCTAATGCACAGTAGTTTCATAGCACACTACAAAATTGTTGTAGCTACACATCATGATTTTGTGGGCCAATTTTGAGAAGAAAAAGGAACTCTTTTTGAAGATGGGTTGCTGCAAAGGATTACTTACAGGGTATGAACATCAAACAAGGGCAACACAAGGAAAGGAAAGACATTTATGAACTTCAAACTTTATGTTATGAAAATGGTCATTATTTCATAACTAGAACTGTTCATGATGCTTCATGCAACATTAATGAAGTTTTTGTCTTGCCATGTGTATAGGAGTAAGGTATACAACTCATCGAAAACAAGCTAATCCAATGCATTTTATGTAATTAAGAAGAACAATAGGGATAACAAACTTCAAAGGTCCTTTTTGGAGACTAATGCAGAAAAACCAGGAGAAACTTCCTAATATCCAAGGACAGTAAAGAGTAAGACATCAAGGGTTAGCAAGGAGTTTAAATCCACCACCATAGCCAAAATGAAGAAGGCCACTTGTTAGGGAACGAGTTTGTTTTGTAATCAATGATACTACCAAAATAATGAGGAGTTATACTCCTAATTGTTTTAGGTCTCTAGAACTACTAGTTAACAGTCAGTTATATTAAATAGTTGGTTTTAAGTGTCAATAGGTGTCAAATTAGGAAGAATTTGAATTCCCCTCATGCTGGAGGAAGGAATCTAAGTCATGTAATGAACTCTATATATGGGAGAAAATGTAATGCACCAAGGGTTGGAATTTTTGTAAAGAATTATCATATTGTGCTTTTGTGTAAGACTCTGTTTAAAGTAATATAGCATTTGGCTTTGCTCCTCAGGATTTAGAAAGAATTCAATGTTCAAAATGTCTTATGGTTGTCATCTTCTCATTACTTATAGTGATATGAATGTATGATTACTTAGAATTTATTAGCTATGCTCTAACTTCCTTCATACATTTGTGGACTGTGTTTTCCTTTATGCTTTTGATGTACTCTCCATATGTTGAATTCTAGATGCCCTGACTTCCATGTAAAGCTAACATTATTGTCATATTGAAACATTTTTGACTCCATAAGCCCAATGAATTTTTACTAATTGTGTTTCAACCATTCACACTTCTTCACTTATTTCATAGAGTTATCCATATAATCCTTATCAAAAATCTTTAATCTAGTGAGAGAGCCTTCTCAGCTTGAGGAGGCTAAGCCTCAGCCAAAAGTTGGTTTGAAACAGTTACTCAAGGCCTTCTTGGTCAGCAGCTTGTCAGGGTTAGGATTTGTGATAACAACACCTATGATGCAACTAATATGAAATATTTATTCTTTTCATTTCAATGAAAGTTATATAGTATAGGGAAGAAGTTCAAACATTGATACAACAACCAATTATGCAACAAACAAAGATTCCTAACTAGGTTTTTCATTTTCACTATTTCAATGCACCCACCAAAAGTAAAATGGATTTCAATTCACTAAAATGCACATACATGAATTTTTTTCACTTTTTCTTTTCAATGAATGAGAATGCATTTTTCAGCTTTCAACACTAATAAATGTAATCTATGCTTAATGATAATCCCAAAAATGACTTTTCAATGCAATGTAATCTAATGCAATTTTGAAAAGTAAACTTTCAGATGAAAGCTAAGAAAACGCAAATGCCATTTCTTTTATGGTTTCCAATTGAACTAATAATGCTTTGAACAACAACAAATCAATATTCCTTCCACACATACAAGTAACAAACAGTGAATTCAAATGACCCAAAGAACTAGAGACCCAACCAAAACTCACTTTCACTACTTCAAACAATGGGATGGACTTTTGCAAACCAATAAGAAATCAACAAAAATAATGGAAGGTTCTAAGCACATAGAGAGGGAGGACACTTCAGATATCAAGACACACTAGACCTCTATGGTAGAAACCCTAAAAATGCTCATTTTTTGGACCAGGACTACATCAATGGTCAAAATCCATGCTAACATGGGATTTCAGCTCTACTCTAATGGTTAAAACCCATGATGACATCCTTACAAGGTCTTCAGTGTGAATGTAATGGGGAAAATCGGCATTGATAGCGCGATTGTTTTTGGAGAAAACACGATGGGTGAGAAATACATAGGAAAATGAAAAGAAACTCAAAGAAATATCAAAACTTGATACTAAATAACATACTACTCTGAATGTGGACCCATAATGGACCTAAGTTACATATCACTAGGAGGTTGGAAAAACTAATGAAAAATACCAAACATAAAAGGTAGGTTTGAAGGGTTATAAGCTCACTCATGGAGCCACCATATTCTTGTGCAGGAAATCCTTTCTATGGATAGAAATGATCCCTCTAGTCTTATGGGAGGATCTAGCAACAAAAAAGAAAAATATATGAAAAATTTCCTAGTTTATACTAGAAAACACAAAGGAGGATAGATGACCTACCTCACCCTGATGCTAATGTCAGTTAGTGTCGTCCTTGATTCTTCTACTTCTAAGCTCATTCTCCTCTTCGTTGTTATGGATGAATACCTGTAAGGAAAATCACGTGGAGACAACAAACACATACATAGAAAAAACAATTTTGATATAAACCATATAATAGATCAAGGAGTATTATACTAAATGAACAAGGATTGACACAATTATGGAAATAAAACACAATTTATTATTAATAGATAGTAAAGGGAGAATTACAACCACTTAAGCCTTGATGTTGGAAGCCTCCTTTAGGTGAGTTTCCAAGTCCTATCCTTAACCTTCAAGCACTCCTTTCTCCTTAGAAAAATGGGTAGCATTTGAGCATAGTTTAGTACTAGGAAGGCAACTAAGCAATAGCCAACAAGTTGTGGATAGTACGGATCTCATATATAGGGAAGAACAGGGAGCTAAGGATCCATAAAATGGGGGAGAAGTTCCAGATCTCAAGGGAAAGATCCATGAAAGTAGGATCAAGGACCAAGAATGGGAGGTCTTGTTCCAATCCTCGTTCACCTGTAACAAACTCATCATTCTTGAGACTTCTAGTAAGAGAATATTCTCCTCCACTTTAGGAAAAACCACCTAAAGAGGTTCAACATAGGTTTTCTTGATAAAATCCACACTGACAGTGCTAGGACAATATAGCGCAACAAGTTAATAACACAGGTCACTAGTGATGCAAAATGCATTGATCTTAAAAACAAGGTTTTTTGACAAGTCTCCTCAGAATTCTTTCAAGGAAATTTGTCTTCTTTCCTTCAGTGATGCTTCTAAACATGTTTCACGATGAATGCACTGACAAATTTTGTCATTTTGACACTTCATGATATGATACAAGGAGTGTGAAAAAATATTGTATAACAACCATATGACCCAAATATTCCCCCTCCTGTACTCCGAAGAAACATTTGGAGGTTTCTTCATATAAATATTTCTCCTCCGATATTTTGAGCGTCCTGTTAACATGGTGAACATTATCCTTCCAAGACTTGTTGTCAATTAGTATATCATCAAAAAATACTACTGCAAATTTTCTGAGGAAGGTTTTGAAAATGGAATTCATCAAACCTTGACATGTGGAAGGTGCATTAGTAAGGCCAAAAGGCATGAGAAAAAATTAATAATCACCCCCATGAGTTATGAATGTTTTTTCATGATGCCTTTGATCTTCATTCTAATTTCACGATATCCCAAACGAAGATACAACTTGGTGAAGTAAATTTCTCCATGTAATTCATCCAACAATTCATCAATGACAAGAACAAGACATTTATATTTAATAGTGAGCTTGTTCAGCTCCCAATAATATGGACACATATGCCATGATCCATCCTTCTTGTGTGCCAGTAATAGTGGAGCAAATAAAGAACCTTGACTAGGTTTGATTATACCAACCTCTAGTATTTCTGCAACCATACATTCAATTTCACTCTTTTGGGCTGTAAGGCCTGATGTTTGGAGGAATACTTCCTGGCATCAAGTGAATAGCATGACCATGATCACAAATAGGTGGGAGGCCTTTGTGAGTCTCAAACACCTTGGAATGCTTGTCCAATACTTTTTGGATATCTAGAGAAATAGATAATTTCGATGTTTGAACCTCTAGATAGCATAATTGTGCAATTATGCCCCATTTTTTTATTTAAAATATTTTTCATGCCATTAGTGTTGATTATATTTCCTTGTTTCCCTAAAATACCCCTTAATTCAACTTCCTTTCCTTCCTAAAAAAAATTCAAGAAACGTTCTTGAAAATTGAAATTTATCATCCCCAAAGATTGTAACCATTGGACTCCTAATACAACAACAACAACACACATTGGAATGGAAAGAATTTTACTATTCAATACATAGTTCCTCAATTTGCAACCATCACTTGACACTCTAGTGCTAGATATAGGAAGAAATTCAATTCCTTGGTTATCTTACAACGAATAAAATTATGGGTACTACCCAATCAATCAGCATTATTACCTTTTTCTTCTTGATATATCCTTCTATCTTGAGAGTTTGAGGAGTGGTAATTCCTGCCAATGCATTACAAGATATGGTCAGATTCATTTATTCTTTCTCTAGTGTTGTTTCCTGGTGTATATCCTCCTCTTTTGGTGTTTATTTTTCCTTTTCTTCCTGCTCTTCACAATCTATGTAGAATAATTTCTTCTCAACACACTTATGACCTTTAGTGTATTTTCTATCACGATTATAACAAATCCCTTTTGCTCTTTTTTCCCCTAATTGTTGTGGTGTCAACCTTTTAGATTGTGGAAGAATAGGAGCAACAACACTTCCATCTTTATAGTTGTGAGTGGTAGACTTCCTTGTTGCCATAATTTTTCTTTCAACTTTCCTTACCACCCCAAATGCCTTCTCCAATGAATCAAGTTCCCAAAGGCAAACCTCATATTGGATGTTATCTTTTAAAGTCCCTATGAATAATTTAATCTTATGCTCCTTTGGAATATCAGTTACCCTAATATTCAATTTTTGGAAGTATTCAATGTGCTCTGCCATTGAACCCTTTTGTTTGAGATTTATCAATTGGCAAAAGAAGCTGTTGCTCTTTGTATCTTCATAATGTGTTATCATTTCCTTTGTAAAAATTGGCCAGGTTACAAGTGGTTTACAGAAACAAAGACATCTATACCACACAAACTGATTGGGTTCTAAATATAAAGATGCAATGTGTATCTTTTCTGAGGGTTGCACATCTTGTAGATCAAAATATTGCTCCATATGTAGTATCCATGTTACCAGAGCCTTGCCATAAAACTTCCTTATATCTATATTTGGAATGTGGTGGTCCTTAAACCCCACATTAGAGTATCCAAAATTTTAATTCATATTCCTTTTGTCCTCATCATGATTTTCATGAATTACCTTGTCACCACCAGGAAGCCTTTCTTTCAAAAACTTTGTTAAACCTTCCTCCAAACCTTCCATGTCTACTTTTAAACCATTCATGTCACCTTTTAAACCATACATGTCACCTTTTATACCATCCATGTCACCTTATATTTCTGATCTTAAACCATCCATGTCCCCATTTATTTCATATTTGGTTGCTCTTTGTGAGAGCGAAATTTCTTGCACTTGGTCCCGTAATTTTGATATATCATGTTGCAATTCTTCCTCTTCATGCATAATTGTAGAGATTTATGAGGGATTAATGGGTGTAGAAACATTTTTCTTGGGAGGAATTTTAGAATCCAATACTAATATCTATGTTTCAATATGCCCTTGGAACACTTCAAACTTATTTTTCAAAAAAAGGTTATGCAATTTAAAAAACAAATACACACATTTTCCTTACTTTTAGGAGCTCAATCTTGAAATGGTTGTAACTATGTAATTTCGGACGTCCAAGTTATTAAATTATTTTTTGTGGTAGCCCTATGAATCTTCTTTCTAATTCCACAAGTTAGACCAATATTGGATTCTTTACTATATAGTTATGCCAGATCTCCCATGATGACCTGATTATGGACTATTTCAGTAGAGTGAAGTTGTATGGGATGCCATGTAGGAATTTACAAGGTAAGTTCCTTAGAAAGAACACCAAAAGGACATCGCTCACAACCAAATCTCAAATCAATACACCAGTATTTTTGACGTGGTTAAAACCCTCAAAGAGGGAAACAGTCCACGGCCTGCGCCAACGTGGCTACTACAGGCAATTTATTAATAAAAGAATGAAAATTTACATAAGCTTTCTCTCATAGACGGATTACACGAACAATGACCCTCCATGCGCTTTAAATAGAACTCATGGACCAAACGGGTGTCAAGCCACGAATCAAGTGTCGGTAATACCGAGGAGAGAGTGAGCCGTCGAATCACTACATATCGTGACCGTCGGATTGTAAGTTACAAAATGTACAACGGTAAAGAAACACACTTTACCTAACTCTATACTAGACCAAGTTGAACTTAACTATTTCCTATGTGTCGGAATATCCTAACATCCCCCCTTAAGAACAACTTGGGATAGGATGAAGGATTTACAAATATGACACAATAGGAGAAGGAAGGAGGCACTAGAGCCTATCCCCCCTTAGTGACAACTTCCTGAACTCCAAGCATATATCGAAGTTTAGTGAACTTCGCCTCTCTGAGAGCCTTTGTGAAGATGTCTGCAACCTGATCATCTGTTGAACAATATTGCACTTCAAGAACATGGTCATGAATGAGCTTTCTGATGAAGTGCATGTGAAGTTCAATGTGTTTGCTGCGCTGATGCTGAACTGGATCTTTGCAAAGCTGAATGGCACTTTGATTATCACACCAAAGTGTAGTCGGATGCTGCTGCTCAAAGCAAAATTCTGATAGGATCTGACGAAGCCACAAGGCTTCCTTACTAGCTTCCACGGCACCACGATACTCTGCTTCTGCTGACGAAAGAGAAATGGCAGCCTGTTTCTTACAAGCCCATGTAATAGGTCCTGAACCAAGAGTGAAGACATAACCGCAGTAGACTTCCGATCATCAGGGTCACCAGCCCAATCAGAATTAGTGAAACCAACTAATAGAGGAGCTGCTTTGGCAACTGTAATGAATCCCAAACTGTATGTACCTTGAACATAACGAGTATTCTTTTAGCTGCTTTCCAATGACTTTCACGGGGGTTTTGCATAAAACGAGCAACAAGGCCAACAGCAAAGGAAAGGTCAGGACGAGTATGGGTTAAATACAAGAGTTTCCTACAAGTTGACGGTATAAGGTAGCATCAACTTCAGGAGAAGTACAAGAGACTGAAAGTTTGACTCCAGACTGAAAGGGAGAAGGAGCTGGCTTAAAATCTTCCATGTGAAAATGACGAAGAATATCACAAGCATACTTGGACTGGGAAAGGGAAATACCCTCCTTGGATTGCAAGACTTGAAGACCGAGAAAATAGTGTAAGGGTCCTAAGTCTGTCATTTCAAATTTCTTTTTAAGGCTGGACTTCACATGGTTTATAAGGTTGGGATCACTACCAGTAAGAATAAGATCATCAACATAAAGAACAAGGATGATAAGAGAGTTGCCCACTTTCTTGGGGTAGACAGTATTGTCAGAATAACACCTAGAAAAGCCAGATTCTAAAAGAAAGCTATCCATTTTGGCATACCAAGCCCGAGGAGCTTGCTTGAGACCATAAAGATATTTCTAAAGTCGACATACAAGGCTGGAGTCTGTTTGGATGAAGCCAATGGGTTGTTCCGTATAGATTTCTTCATGCAAGTCCCCATGCAAGAAGGCAGATTTAACATCCATCTGATGGACTTCCCATTTTAAAGAGGAAGCAAGGGAAAGAACAAGGCGGATAGAGTTCATTTTGGCAACAGGGGAGAAGGTGTCAGTGTAGTCAATGCTTTAACCTGTGAAAAGCCCTTAGCAACAAGACGAGCTTTATGTTTATCAACTTTCCCATCTGGTCCATACTTGGTTCTGTAAACCCATTTACATCTAACAAGTTTGCGTCCCTTTGGTAGAGAAACAAGATACCATGTATCATTTGCCAACAATGAATGATATTCTTCATTCATAGCTACTTCCCAATGTGGACGGCCTGAAGCTTCTGCAAAAGTGTCAGGATCATGATTTACTGGAGCTTGAGCCAGCAAAGAAGAGGCTCTTTCAAACTGAGAACGTGAACGTCGCTGATCTGTAGGATCACCGGAAAGATCACCTGCTGCATCCCGAGTAGCACGGACCCATCTTGGAAGTTGAGGATCCTGAGAAGGTGGGGGAGGATTGTCATCCTCACTTTTATCATCTGAAGAAGAAATGTTTTAAAAAGTAGAAGAGATAGGAAGAGGTGGCACATCTACCGGACTAGGCTCGCAGGCCGATTTATTTTCATCAAATTTTACATCTCTTCTAATGATAACATTTTTGGACTTAAATGGAATAAGTCTATAACCTTTTACATCTTCAGAATATCCAACAAACGTACATTTCTCACTCTTAGGTTCTAAAGCTTTATGCTTTTCATCTGGAATATGGGCCCATGCTTCACTTCCAAAAATACGAAAGTGACTTACATCTGGTTTAATGGAACTCCAAGCTTCTCTGGAGTGATATTCTTTAGAACCTTAGTAGGAGTGCGATTTATTATATAATTTGCACAATTAATTGCTTCGGCCCAAAAACTAAGACTGAGTCCTTTAGATTGCAGCATACAATTAGCCATTTCCTTTAAGGTGCGATTTTTTCCTTTCAGCTACACCATTTTGTTGTGGAGTGTATGGAACAGTATGTTGCATTTGAATTCCATTTTCGGTGCAAAAGTTGATGAAGGTGTTTTTAACATACTCTCCACCATTATCAGTTCTTAGCTTAAGAATTTGATGTCCAGATTGTTTTTCAACAAAAGCTTTGAAGGCCAAAAATGTGTTAAATACTTCGCTCTTGAGTTTAAAGAAGTATACCCAAGTGCGTCTGGAGAAATCATCAATGAAAGTTAAGAAATACTTGCAGCCAGAGAATGAAGCAACAGGAAGTGGACCACATAAATCATTGTGCACAAGCTGTAAAGGGGCTGAGGCGTGCCAAGAGGCACGTTTTTCAGAACTGTCCTGATGATTTTTTCCGAGTACACATCCAGAACAAACACCATCTTTGCAAGATACCATAGGAAGACCTGTCACCATATTTTCTTTACATAGATGCTAAAGGGAGCGATAGTTTAA
>APFE031472696.1:0-14868 GCA_000404065.3 Pinus taeda
AATGTTGTGTCTATCTTGTGTCTACATTTCCATTCATGGCGTTCATCTAGACTTACGGTTGTTAGTCCTAGTCTAGTGCATGACCCATGAAATGGAAAACACAATTTTCACTACTTTGTAATCAGCGGTGACCCAAAAGCTTGCTCTTGATCAGGGACCTGTCAAAACTCCCTCTTAACTAGGGACTCTTTCCTTCATCAATAGCTTCTTCTTCGTGGGTCCTTCAGCTGCTTGATCTTCTTCCTTTCTTGATGTCATGAAGTCTTCAATCGAACTTCTTGGTTTGTCATGTCATTGCTTCGTGGAAAGTGACTATCAGGTTTGTCATCTTGTCCATGCTTCGGAATACTCTCTTCATGGATGCTTCATAGTACTTGCTAGGTTACATGTTTTGACCTAGTAGCCCATCATGACTTTATTCTGATATGGCTTCAACATTGCTTTTTCTATTGATGGATGGCTTCTTCATCACGATATCTCTGTAGTGTAGAATCAGTTATCAGCACCTTTTGTATCGCCAAGGCCTTCAAAGATGTGAAGAGTCCTTTCTTCTTTTATCAGAGTTGTCTTGCCTTCTTTCGGGAGATGTCTTATCAAGGCATTTTGTCAGATAGTGATCATTGGTGATCATGATGGTCTTCACATGCTTGATCACTTTCTTCATTTTCTTCTCCTCATATAGATAGGCCAACCATCTAATGCTTCTAGTGAAAGCATTCCTTCATTGCTTGCTTTCTAGACTTGCCAGCATTTCTTCTTGCTTCTTAGTCAGCAATCTTATCCTCCTTGTGTGAGCATATTCCTTTGTTGACCTTCATCGCATTGTGGTACATGCCTTCAAGCATGTTCTTGGTGAAAGAGATTCTTTCATGGTTGATCATGTTATAGAACTATACCCATGACTCAATAATATAGAAATGATAACATGACTTAAACTTTGATGCATACATACCTCATGTTGATTCTCCTTTTATCATACTTTGGTGCGGCCCTTCTTGCTTCATCTTAGCTTGCCTGCATATCATCCTTTTTCTTGAATCCCATGAATGGTGTTCCCAATGAAATATCTGCCTTGGTTCATGAGCCTTCTTTTGAAGATTCCATCATAAGATCTTAAAGATCCTAGCCTTGCACATGTTTCCTTTCTTTTGACGATGTAGGACTTCCAAGATTCTTATCATGATCAATTTTCTTTCATCATATATTTGGTCATATACTAGGTATGCTTCTTCTACACGAATATCTTGAGCTATATTTGTCATGCTCCTATATTCTAGAAGATATTTCTACTTATGCATTTTTGTTCTTATCATAAATGCTACATCTACATGAGTGTCTAGAACTCTATGTACATTATGCTTCTAGATTCTAGAGGGTGATTCTAGCCATGTAATTTAATTTATTCCTACATGCTCGTATTCTACTCAAAACTTTGAAAGAAGTCTAGAAGTAAAGAGTTTTGATCTAGCCATAGTAGAGATCTAGAGGATCTTCCTTCTTTTGCTTCTTTCCTTCTTCTTTCACCTCTTGAGTCAAGTAACCTTCTTCCCTCTTCCTTTTGTTGTTGTTGTCCTTCTTAAGCTTAGGGCAATTCCTTTTGTAATGTCCATATTCTTGGCATCCAAAACATTGGATCTTGGACATGTCTTTGTTGTTTGTTCTTCGTGGACCAAACTTGCCAAATCTACCCTTTCTTTTGGCCATGGTAGCAAATGCTTGCTCCTTTGATCCCACATCTTCTTTTGCCTTAAGTCTGGTTTCCTTTGTTCTGCATAGAGACCACATTTCACTGAAAGTGGTTGCTTCCTTCTTGGTATAAATGCTAGATGTGAAGTTTCCCCACTCCTCAGGTAGAGCATTGAGTAAAACAATTGTCATCTCTCTATCAAACATGACTTCCCCAAGCTCTTGAAGTTGATCTCTCATTTCAGAGATTTTCATGAAGCAGGGAACTATTCCTTCCTTTGTTATCTTCATCTTGTATAATTCATTCCTCAAAGATATTACCTTCTCCGGTGGTGGATACCAAGAATAGCTCTACTAGCTTATCATAAATTTATTTTGATGTCTCAAACTTGGAGACATAGGGAATGAGAGAGTCTTTGATTGATTCTATCAAAATCCGTTGAGTTCTTGTCTCATCCTTATTGTACTTGGCTAAGGCTTGAGTCTGCTCCTTAGCAGGGATAGTGATATTCCCTTTGACAAGTTCTAGGAGTTCATTCTCCTTGAGAAGTAGCTCAGTCCTCTTCTTCCATGCAAGAAAGTTATTGGTCCCTACCAATTTATTGCTTTCCTTGCAAAAAGACATTGACGTATATTCAGAAGGGGACATTTACTTGATAGATTTAGAGATGTAATGGAATTGCTTCCTTCTTGAAGGCTTGGTGGCTTGTCTTGCCTAGATCTTGATGCTCTTTACGTTGCCTTCTTCAAGTGGACTTGCTTGATGATGAGATTTGCTTGATGACTTGTAGCTTGATGTAAGTCCTGCTCCAATCTGCTCTTCTCTGTAGGTGCCTTTATGTAAGGCTCTTCTTGTAGTTTTGTAGACCTTCTTGATGAATGATGGATTGCAGACCCTTCTTGTCCTTGAAGTGATTGAGACTTCTAGGCTTGATGCTTCAACTTTGTAGATGCTTTCCCTTGATGAGTGTTCTTGAGTTGCCCTATCTTTGATGTGTCACCTTAGCTCTGATACCATGTTAGAGAATCTAGGGCAAAGTAGTGTTGTGATGATTCTCTGTCACTTGATAACAATTTGTGAAGTCTTTTTACTTTTTCTAGTTAGCTTATACATCTTCTTCTTCTTATTAGTGCATATGTGTGTGCTTCATCAAGCTGCTACCAAAACAAAATAACAAGAACACAGAATTTGGCTCTCTGCCAGGGACAAACCCTCTCCACTCTTGAGAGGAAAACCCTTTGCAAGATTTCTCTTACTGAAGCTTCTTATTTGAGCAACTGCCAAACCTTAGACCTTTGAATAGGATATCCTCCAAGCATAAGTCAAATCCTTCCTCTTTCTACACTGTCACTTCCGGCACATCTTCCGACACTTTGTCTTCTCAATTAGGAAACCCTAGAATATTAGGGCTTCTTTACTTCATTATAGATAGAGGCTTCTTTGCTTCTCTTTGTATACCTTGTAGGCCTAGGTATACATCCAAATGTGGCTCTTCATGTTGCTACCTTAAAGTGATGTCAAATCCGTAAGAGTTGTCTTGCTGTACGTGTGAACAGGAGCCCTAGAATAGTCCTTTTATTCTCGCTGGCTCTTCTTTCCTTCCTCATTGATGAGAGAGGATTTGTAGGCCTAATTTGCACCCAACAATATTGAGATATGCTGACTTGTACCTTTCTGTTGTTACAGCCGCAGTGAAACCTTGCTTGACCTCGCACGTGTGGTTGTAACAGCTTCAGAAAAGACCACCTTCCCTTCATTGTTTTGTCTCCTTGACTTTGTTGTCCTTGTTGCCTTTTTCTGCCTTGTCTTCGTCCCTTTTAGCGCTTCTATCTTCTGCGGATTTCAGAGAGATATTGTGTGTCAAATGAGGAGTGGGCAACCTCTATAAATAGAGGTTTGTCCTTCCTCTTTAAGCCGACATGACTGTCATTTAGGCCAACTTGCAGTTTGTACTATAATTTGACTTTTATTCATAGTTTTATTGCTTGGAGAATTCGTTGGTGCTAGGAGTGGATTTGACCATACTTGGAGGTGTTCTCTTATCATAATTACATTTTGACTTTCATTCTCTAGAAGCACTTCAAAATGTGCTTGTCCTATTTTCAATGAGCAAGAAACTCATTGACAAATAATACAAAAATAATTTCCCTACACATCCTCAAAGAGTATCGAATGCCAGATGACTAATCCTCCCATTCTTTCTTCCCAAGTGAAGACAAGAATGTTATGTCTATCATGTGTCTACATTTCCATTCATGGCCTTCATCTATACTTACGGCTATTAGTCCTAGTCTAGTGCATGACACATGACATGGAAAAACACAATTGTCACTCCTCTATAATTAGGGGTGATCTTAATTCAAACTCCCTCTTGATCAAGGACCTGTCAGAGCTCCCTCTTAGCTAGGGACTCTTCTATATATCAACAACGTTTTCTTTGTGGGTCCTTTCACTGTTTAATCAACTTCTCTCCTTGATGTCATAAAATTTAGTTGAGCTTCTTCCTTGTAGGGCAACAACCACCGACCACTTTCCTTCTTATTCCGTCATGTCATTCCTTTCTTCATGGAAAGTGGCCTTCTTGGTACATATCTAGAACCTTCTTCATATGGCTACTTCTTTTCTCTCCATGCTTCTTTCAAGAGTTTCCATCCATCGCATGAATGTTGGTTGCACTTGTACTTACAAGTTTTGTTCTAGTAGCTTTGCATGAACTCATCCAGATATTATTCAAGAAATTAAAACATTATATTAAATTAAATCATACCTTACGAGATGGCTCTTCATCATGACATCTTTTTGTAGGTATCAACATCCTGTATACATATTGTCCCATCTCACAAAGATATCCATTATCAAGGGTCTTCATTCTTTTCAGACTTTCATCAGAGTCTTCATATCTTTCTGGGAGATTTCCTAGTCAAATCTTCTTGGTCTTTTGGATGTTGATTGCCTTCATCATGGCTGGATATCTCACGATCTCTTCCTTCTTCACACATTCCATAGCTTTCAATTAGAGTTTCTTTATTGTAGTCAATCACCTCATAATTTATATGAGGACATATTATGTTGATTTCATCTAGTGTGACTTATGCCTTCCTGCATCTTTTCAGAGGAAGAGATCCATTTTCTCTTGATCATGCTTCTTAATATAGAAGCAAAGATCCATATTACCTGCAACCATACGACATGGCATTATAATATTAAATGCAAGCATACATACCTTATTTTACCTTCAGGTCATCGAGGATTCTTCCAATAACTTCCTTGATTGAAAAGATCTTCAATCCCTTGATCTGCTTCATGTCATATCATCATCTCATGGATTCCATACGTTGGAGTTCTTGTTGAAACACTTGCTTCCTCTCTACATTAGTGAACCCTACGATGAGGATTCCATCAAAGAATTTTGAGGATCTTTTATATCCCCAACTAGCAGATGTTTCCTTTTTGACTTGATGTATGATGAGCCTTAGATGACTCCTTTCTTTCCTTCAATGTCCACTGAGGTTCCCAAGAGCTATATATCCTACACATTGTCTGCCATGGATTTTTGTCCTTCATGATCCCTATGGAGATGTTACGAGCTCTTGTTTCTAATGCTTCCATGATGGCATGATGCATCTTATTATCATTGTCATATCTTATAACACAAGATTTGGGAACTTATGATAGGACCCTTTTGTGAGGGATACTATCTTACTCATAGGAGAGATTTGTTACTCCCTCTTTCCTTGGCCCTTTTCTTCAGCTTCCTCCATCTTTCAGTGATATGAGCTTCCAAAATATTTCTATAGCATTGAATCTTAACTATACTTATTTTTGTCTTGATTGAGGACCAACATTGCCTTTTTTTTTTGCACATGGTTGAGTTCTTTTAACCTTCAATATTTTTGCCATCAACTTGTCTTTCTCTATCTAGCATAGAGACCACAAGTTGTTGAATGAGGTAACCTTCTTGGTCATGGACATTTGTTACCTTGTCTATTAGTTAGAACGATGATGATTATCTTCCTTCCTAGATCTTGTAGATAGAATCTTATGAAGATATCCTACATCCCTTGATACGCTTTTTACTTTCATGAAGAATAGATTCCATGTGACCTTCTTCATTGCATCTTTAGAGAATGAGTTTATCACCTACATCACTTTGATGTCTCCAATATTGCTATGTGAGGGGATCTTTCATGAGCATCCCTTTCCATAAATTCAAAGGAGACCTATTGATATGTTTAATGACTTCAGCTACTTAGAGGATTATGTCTATCCTCCTTCCTCATGTAAGGAATCTTGTTGATCCATCCAACCTATAGATGTCCTAGCAATCATGAAGTCATTTAACCAAATATATAAATTGAAAAGATACTTGTCATGTGAAGATGAAATCTTCACCTTGATTGCTTTATGATGGTTGAAGTAGATGCATTGATGCTTCCTTCGAATGAGGTCCTTGATGAAATGGTATGAAGCTTGCCTTCTTGTCTTCAAATTTCTTCGCCTTCTACATCTAATTCTTATGATTAGCAAACTATTGATGAACTTGAGATGGCATTGTCTTGCTATCACATAAGTGGATTATGGAATCTTGCAGCATTGTATAGAACCATGGGTCTTGATGTTGCTTGCCATGATGATCATTTTATAGTAGAGACCCATCACCGAACACCTTCATTCTATTTTGAGATCCCTGTGGTATAGACTAAGACTGTGAAAGGCATCGAAAACTACTATCATGAACTCGATTTTTAAGTACATGTGATCAAAACTTCATTTTTTGACTGAGGTTGCTTAATCCTATTGTGGCACCAAGATCTCAATAGTATAGTACCGAGACTATGAGTAGTATAGACTGTTGAAGGTTGTATAGGCAAAAAACTCTTTGTTGTTGTAAACTACTTGTTGTAGACTTGATCCGTCAACCCTTAAACCTTGCTTTGATGTCTCTTTTTACTACCCTTCCTTTGACTTCAGCACCTTAGCTCTGATACCATGTTGAAGAATCTAGGGCAATTAGTATTAGTAGGATTCTTCTAGACTTGATAACAATTTGTGAAGTTCTTTTACAATTTATCTTAGCTTGATCTTCTTCTTATTATTAGCGTGTGAGTTTGCTTCATCAAACTGCTACCAAAACAAAGAGAAAAGAACACAAGATGTTTGGCTTTCTTCCAGGACCAAAACCTCTCCCTCTTGGAGACGAAAACCTGCACAAAATTCTTCTTATAGAGATTTGAGTTAACGAATACCAAGACCTTGACCCTTGACATACTATGCCACTCCAAGACCAAGACACCAA
This sequence comes from Pinus taeda, assembly GCA_000404065.3. Taxonomy (NCBI): domain Eukaryota; kingdom Viridiplantae; phylum Streptophyta; class Pinopsida; order Pinales; family Pinaceae; genus Pinus; species Pinus taeda. Next base: position 6,984 of record APFE031472696.1, read on the forward strand.
TCCTCTTTGAAGTCACTGCTGAGATTATCATCATAGTTGTACCAAAACTACTTCTTCATCTAGATCATTGCTGCACCACGAGTGTTCCTTCATCTAGATCACCGCTACACTCACTGAGAACATCATTGCTGCATTTCCATAGAGATCTTCACTGTATCTACAAGGTCATCATATCGCTCTTCATTATGACCTTATCTTTGGAGGGTTTATGATCATGACTATTTAAAATATGTCGATAGAGTATTGCACCAAGACAATTTGTATGCTGAGATAGTGTACGTCTTTATGAGAGTTGTTCATAAGGGATGCCAAGATTATGATTGTATTCTGAAACAGAGATCCAAGACCTTCTTCCTTTCACCCATGCCAGGACTTATACTTTTGCGGTAGACATGTGTAATTGCTTCATTGTTTGTCATCCTAACTGTGAGGATACCATCTTGTAAACATCCAATAGTCATGGTGAATTCGAATCTCTGTCCTTATTTGAGTTTGTAGATGAGTCCAAATTGATACCTTCCTATAATGCGATTACAGTGCTTGTTCTTCACCGAATCATCTCAGAAAAAATGTGAGTTTTGTATTTTATTTTTGCGGTGACCCTAACTAGGTATATATAGTGGTTATGCCTCCATTTTTTAGCCGAATTGAACAAGTGAAGCATTGTGTCATTTATATGAGCCGACATGTCATCTTTTAGTTGTTTAATTCATTTTTGCAAGCCGACATGATGTTCTCTTCATCGTTTTGCTTGTAGTCTTCTTTGTTGAAGAATGGTGCTTGTCTTGGAGGGCTTCTTGACACCAGGTTGACCCATGTACATTACATAAATGCTCATAAAGAGCTCTTTAACATAATCTTGACTCTTTGACTTTCCTAGACCTATGGAATGAGGAAGAAACTCATTCATATAATTTTATAAAAATAATATTTCTTTTTCTTGACAAGTACAAAGATCAAAATTACATTGACAAATACCAAACCTAGTTACACTTTTCTTCAACAAAATGTTGCTCGAATTCCGTGCCAGATTCAAATTTTGCCCAAAATTATGTCCAACAGTACAGTCTGCTAGTAATAAGTGGAGCAGTTCCTCCAATTTTCTGCCCAAAAAGCAACACAAATCTGCCTCAAAAAGCATGCCAAGCCCACTCAAAAATCTTCCTCAATTTATGTGCATAAATAGCAGACTAAATTGACAGTACAATCTGAAATAAATATATTGTACAATGTTGATGCACTTTTCTCTCACGTTGATACCTCTTAATCGATTTGTGTGCCACTTTTCTTGAGTGGAAAATAATGCTCAGCTGCCTTGGAAAGCATAACTCTTGTTGTCTTCACCTTTTCCTTAGCTCGACCTCTCCTCTTTGCCTCTTGTGTCTCTCACACCAAATGAAGAATGAGCTCTCCTTGGGATTATTGCCACTTAAAAATCCAAATGGTGTGTCTCTTGATCTTCCAGCTAGCTTCCAAGATCAAAGGTTGAAATTTGATCTTAACGTCTTGTGATCCAATGGCTATGTTTTTATCTTTCATTGACTTCACTTAAAGTGCACTTTATCTCATAACTATATATCTCATCAAGTTAATCTATTTCCCAAATCACTTTAGAATATTCTCCCACATGCTAGCCCCAAGCCAATGTGGAAGACACTTATCCTAACTAACTTTAACAAAATCAAAGCAAGTCGAGCCTCTATGAAGCAAATTCAAACCTCTAAAGCTTGTCGTCTACCTCTTGTAAACAAATTGAGCCCCTTTTGTGGGAACATTCACTTGAAAAGTTTTATTTTCTCTTGATGAAGGTTAGTCTCCAAGTTTTGGATGACAAGTCTTCTCAATATTTTGAGGGAGGATTTCAAACTAGTTGCTAGAAGAAAATTAAATATGGTTAGTCCCTTACCTCATTTGTGTATTGTCAAAAATGTGAGATCATTGTGCCATAATAAGAACTTCATTTGGTGCAAACGATTTGACTTGTGGATTGGCTATTCTATTTTCTCTCCTCTTGGCTTTATTATTAGATATTGTGCTTTCATAAGAATTTATGCAAGTTTTTGTCCTAGTTACACAAAACTATTGGATTGATCCATTGAAGAGCTACTAAGTCACATGGAGTAAGAACGATAGGTAGATAAGCCCCACTTCATCTTTGTTGGGGTTAGGGTTTTCAAAGTTTCATTGTTGGGCAAACCCTTATATGGGGTTCCTCCTTCAAGGACAAGAGTTTTCTTAACCTCATAGTTGATCCATTTGGTCAAAGGTATTTAACAAAGAAATCACTCCTAATTGGATTTGGGCACCTATGAAAATCTTAGACTGAGTGGGGGTGAATAGTCCAAGACTCCAACCTCACTTCTTGTCCCAAAGACATAAGGCCAATTTAGAGGGGGTTGTGATCACAATTTCGCACTGCAAGAGGTAATTAAAAGGGCAGGAGGTAAGTCTCACTTCACCTCCATTTATTTTCAAAATTCTAAGCCTTTTTTCACAATTCTTGCCTATTTATATTTTGAAAAAAAAAAAATATATATAATATATATATTATATTATTATATGTTAGTTTAGGTTATGCTATGCACTAGAGCAACTTATATTTCCAATTTTCACCAAATTTAGCTCAATATTTCCAGCATTAGCGAATTCACATTCAGCATTAAGTTAAACTGCAATAGAACATTAAATTATAATCGCAGGAAACAAGCCAGGACAGAGGACAAGATGTCGGTTGCTAGTAGGGACAAAACCCAATGTGGGAAACCCATTGATCAATTCTTCTTATATGTTCTTCAATAGTTTAGCAGAGGAGAGAGGGAGATTAGTACATTTCAACACGAAGTAACACTTTGACTTATCTAGATTAAGCAGCATGGCATCATCTCTAGAGCTATGATACATGAGATCAGTTGAAGACATTGTGCTTCAACTGATTCTCCAAGGTGACTCCTTCACCTATCGTTGTGCTGCATTTCGTCATCATGTTGCACCTCACCGTGCTGCACCATGCTGCACCCATCATCACTATGCTGCATCTCATCATGCTTCATTAATCATCATTGTACCCAACACTGTACTGCATTATGTGCCATTGTTGCACCATGTCGCCATACTGACCTATGTGCTGGCTGCACCTTGCTTGCTTGTTGTCCCTTGCTTGCTTGTTGTCCCTAGCATGCTTGTTGTTGCATGCTAGTCATCCCTTGCATGCTAGTTGTACCAATACATGCTTGTCCCTTGCATGTTGCTCTCCTTCAGAGAAAAGTGCTTTGGCTGAAACCCCGAATAAACACACCGGCAGTTTCGGCAATTCCGGCTATTCCCAGTAGTTCCGGTAGTTCCAGCTTCTGCCCTCCGCGTCAACTTTCCCAACAATTCCGGTTGTTCCCGGCAGTTCCAGCTTTTGTCCTCTGCGTTAGCTTTCCCAGCTGTTCCGGCAGTTCCTGACAATTCCGGCTTCTACCCTCTAGATTAGGTCAGTGTTATCCCTTAGGATCTCTCCTGCTACTAAAACCCAAGACAAGTAGAGAGGAAGAGATCCCAAGTGTGTTGAAATGACTTGAAGGCCACCTCTATTTATACTAAAACGTTGAGCACAAGTGGGGTTTATTTGGTTGTTGGCCGACCTTGACAAATTGTCCCATAACACAAATAAATTCACATCTCCATGAATACTTATCCAAATCGGATGATCTTTAGATCAATCCTACACCTCTCGATGAGAGAGATCCAAGAAAAATATCACTTCCATTAATAAGATGACCCACATGGAGTTTGGCCCTAGTTGCCAATTTTAACAATATATCACTAGCTTGAGCTTGAATTCATATCTTTGGCTAGTTTTGGCAATTGGATTTTGTTTTAAAAGTTTATCTAATTGACCCAAGGAAGGTGTAGTTGCTTGTACTGTGCAAGAAACATTGATTTTGAGCAAAACAAGTGGTTGTACAAATATTTTGCAGGTTTGTAATAGCAATTTACAGTGGCAATTTCACATGGTAAGTGAAACCCTTCCAAGGGGGTTTTGAGCTTAGAGGTATATCTCATCAAACCCTTCCGATTTACTCACTTCTTAGATTTATGTGAAGGTTATTTGAAGTGAAAAATCAATTTCCAGCTCACTGGAAATAAAAATATGCAATAATAGAAATCTGCATTTTGACCCTAGTGGGAATGTGACCCCTCAAACTGAGTAGTAAATTCCAGATTTAAATATATATACCTTATCACTTAGTGCTTGGAGGTTTATTTGGTTCAAAATTGAATACCCTAACACTTCCAACCCATAGCCACATCTTTCTTGATCATTTTAGGGGTTGTGGGTGACCCCAAAGTAGGTTGTAGCTTGTTGGTTTCTGCATTTTTTTGTAGATTTGCAGGTCTTAAGGTTTAGAGCAGCAAGCCATATCTTCATTTCCAGCAACATACAAAGCGTAATATCAAGGTATTTGATCCTAATGGCCACTCAAATCTTGTGCTTTTTCAAGGCTTGTTCTTTCACTTATTGAGCGTTTTGTTTGTTGGTCTGCATCATTTTCAGGTTAGCAAGTTTCCTAAACTAACTCCTACACTCCATCACCCAATAAGAATTATAAGACACTAGTCTGTTAATCTTACGGTGAAGAGTTTTGTAATTATAGGGAAGCCACTCATGGCTTTATTGGAGTTGGCCCCTAAAGAGTGGGGACTAGTGCCAATGTCACAATGGGCAGTTGTCCTATGTGGTGCCACCATAGCATCTTGTCGATCCTTAACAAGACTGCTAATGTAGTCAGTTACAGCCCTCAATTTGTCATTTACTATCTCTAGTAGACAAGACAACAAGAATGAATGAGATGATCCTCCTAATGGGATTTGGTCAAGGCGGTTCACATTAAGTTTGCTACTTGTATCATAAAACCTTCCTCATGAAGAGAGCTAGACATCTTTAGTCGAGGTAACCAAATAAGGTGGAGAGGGAGCCTCGTGAGTCTCAATAGAGGTAACAAAACCTCCCTTTGATATCATAATAAATGGGACATTTAAAGATGAGGTGCTCCTTTGACCCGGTATCCTATGACTGATATAGCTCGCAAGTCATCTTGAGGTGTGCGATATTGATGCAAGAGCATCTTACCAATCAAACTCATGATTGACCTTCATAGGTCGTGTTAGTCCGTAAAGAATGGGGAGCCTTAGTTGAGGTGACAGTGGGTTATTGCTCCATTGTTGCCACTTGACCTAGTAGTTTCTCTATAGGACCACCTCCTAGGACCCTTGCTAGATTGAACAGTAACATTTTGGCATTGTTGTCGGGGACACGAGACATGTGTCTTGTTCCCCATATGACAATATTGACATATCATTCTTGGCAGCTTTGTTGGAAGAAAGAAACTCTAGTTCTTCATTGAGCTTTAAAGGTTAATGCTTGTAGGGTGAAGCAAGCATCTATCAAGGCACTTAGATTCACACTAGCAACTCCATTTTTGTTTTATACGCAAAATCATGAAAAATGGTTGATTATGAGAAGGAAAGTATCCATGACATTAGCCCTGAAGATGTCCAAAGCTTATGGGAAAGATTGGATTTGTGGGCAGAGCTTTGTGACCATCTGATAGAGCATGAGAACGAAGACTTCATACTCAATTTCTATAACAAGAGCAGGTTAAACCTCCATAGCCTAAAACAAGAGTATGAAGAAAGCCCTACAAATGATCTATATCGGAGCTTTCCTATTATACTAGGGCATTCAATTCCTTGTGTCACAAGATCAAAGAAAAATATGGCTCATTACCCGATGAGGATTTGGATGACCAAGAAAGTGAGGAATATGTGGAGGAGTTGTTGATTGCAAATTTGGAAATTAACAATGACGAACCTGGAAACATCTCCTTTGAGGATGAAGATGAGGACCTAGACCCTAAAAGTCTCCAAGTATTGCAAGAAAGGATGGTGGAGTATGAAGAGTCTTACAAGAAGCTTATAATTAACATATAACTCCAAAGATGTTTTCTCCCATTTATATGAACAATCAGAGAGGCTCTATATTATGAAATGTGAATACAACAAAAATCCCTTGAAGGATATTTTCCTTGAAGTATTCTATCAAACTCATGTAGTGGAGACCTTAGATAATATTCTTCGAGAAAAGAGGAAAGAGGAAGAGTCCTCCGCACCTAACAAAGAAGAGGATGATTTGCAGCTTAGCCAACATCAAATATATAGTGAAGAATGGGATAATGCTGAGGAGGGTCATGATCATCAAATGGATGAGGAATCTATTGGTGATTTCTGGGTTGTTGATTGGGGAATCAAGTATGATTATAAATATGAATGCCCCATAGTATCTCAAATCCATAAGAATGAGCCCAAGGAAGAAGAAAATGCTCCACCACTTTTGATTGACAATGTTGAAGCCCCTCCTAATGATTGGAGAGGTTTCTTCTTTATGTTCCAAGATGACAAAAATTCGGTCAAAGAGGAGCTTTCCACTATTGTGGATAATTCCAATAGCCCTCATGCAAAAGGGATTAAGGAAGATGCTTCCTTTAGCCATGCCACCGATAAAGGGTTTTTCTTCATGTTTGAGTAGTCCTCCCCTTGCTGTGCTCCTAGCCCATAAATAAATGTGTGTGATGAGGTTCATTTCCCTACTTTTGATGAAGAGCTAGTTTCCCCTATGAAAACTGAAGAATCATGGTCTTTCCCTAAGTACAATGATGGTTCCACCTCTTGTTTTCCCAATAACCAAGATAATATCATCCTAAATGTGTCTGATTCATTCACTCCTTCTTACCCTGAGGGTGATAGGCCTGAGATTGTTCTTCGTCAAAGGTTCATGTACTTGATCATTGATATTTCCATCTTTTGGTTAGAAGAACAAATTCAATCCTCTCAATTGGTTTCTTTCCCTTCTTCCAAGGTTCCTTTCTATGACCTATGGGTCTCTTATTTTCCCACCTTCCGCCCTCATAATCCCTCATATTATTCTTCCCATTTGTGTTTTTGGATCTGTTGCGTAAATAATCATAGAAGCACGTGTTCTCATATGATCAATTAACATGTTGGTTGCATTGGATCTATGATTACACTTAGCAGTAGCACTTGCATAATATGATATGCATACTGTTAGCACTTGAGATTTCACCTAGGCTGAGATAGACAAACCTCAAAGCTACATCAAACCATTTCACCTCGTAGCTAGCCCTACGAGGTATGAGAAGGCTCTCTCCGGTCAAACTCGGTAGATCTTTCAATAGGAAAAGCTGACCAATTAGAAACAAAGATTTTAGGCTAGTAAACTAATAAGGAGGGTTAATTTAAAGATTTTGGGGTTTTTGGTGGCAATTGGAGGGAGTGCAATTCAGGGTGCGGGGATTGAGCTCAGTTTTTGCAGGTGGGTCTTTGGGGCAAGGTAGGAGTTTATGCTGATGCCTTTAGCTGAGATAGATGGTCAAGGAAAGAAGAAGAGAGGCTAAAGAGGGCAAACAATGAATTTGAATCCTCTCTAGACAGTGGAAAACATAAATATTAAACAAAATTGAAAGTTGAGCATGGCATGCATGAATTCAAACTTTATCACTTCTTTTGTTTAATTAGCAGCAGTAGAATGAGAGGTGGAACACATAAACACACTTACAATGACAAGTAGGAAACACACCATCAGCACAATAATCCACAAGAATCCACAATGATGTCTGCAAAATCCTAGCCTTCCTTTTCCTCAAATTGCAGAGATACAAGTAAAATATACAATAGAACTTCTCCCTCTAGAGTCCAACCATGAAAAAGAGTAAGAGAAGGCATAATATAGAAGATCCAACTCCTTTCCCCACCTCTAGGGGTCGAGCTCAGCTTCCTAGGAGCTGTTGCAACTAATTCTAAATTAATCACTAGATAATAGGCA
>APFE031472709.1:10383-33532 GCA_000404065.3 Pinus taeda
TAGTACAGGGAGCTATAAGGATAGACTGTGACAGCCAAAGTGCAGTTTTCTTGGCAAAGAACCCTGCTTATCATTCAAAGACAAAGCACATTGATGTTCAGTATCACTTTGTGAGTGATATGATAGAAGACAAAAACGTGTTGCTGGTAAAGGTGGACACTTTGAAGAATACTGCAGATGCATTGACAAAATCTATTAGCTTTGATAAGTTCTCTTGTTGTAGAGAAACAATGGGTGTTTCAGGGCTGGAAAAATGACTAAGCTCTCCTGTGGCCCCCTGTGGAAAGAAAACAAAAAGTGGGAGATTGTTGAGTTGTGTTATATTCTTTCCATGACCTACCTATGGTTTTCGGTCCGTGGTTTTCGAACCTACCTATGGTTTTCGGTCCATGGTTTTGGATGCGATGGTTTTCGGTCCATGGTATTGGATGCTTCGGCATGTATAAATATGTATTGTAACATTGAAATGAAGATAATGAAAAATCAAGCTGGTAGTCTCGGTTTAGAGATCCAGTGGGAAATGTCTGTGTATATGTGTTTTATGTGTTATTCTCTCGCATTTTATTTTCCTGTGATTTAGAATTCGTATGCAGGTAATTTCTGTACGGGGTTAAAACCTACACGTACTGGGGATGAAATTGTTTGTTTGTTAGTGTTCTTCATTTTATAAACTATAGATGAAGCCTGAAGATTAGCCAGGTAGCCTTCGAAAAGGTTTTGCTTTGCATTAGCAAAAGTAGATAAAAGTTGCTTCAGTCAATCTTCGGTTTCGTCTTATAAATGGAATATCTAACTTCCAAATTGCCCCAGTACACCTGATAATTCTAAGCTATTGGATGATAAGTTTAGAATTTGATAGGCTGAACAAGTTGGTAAATGTCCATTTGATTTCTTGGCAATAATAAAACACTGGCTTCCAGAAGACACACTAGAGCAAATCTGGATCCTGATCCACCTCCTGTGTACGAAAATCCCAATCTTATTCCGAGAATCCTTCGCCGAGAAAGTTCTGTGATTCCTATGTTCAAATCTCGTTCATGTCCTGTGGTTTTTGAGTATCTTGAAGATCTTGAGTTTGATGAACAGTTTGATCTGTCATTGTTTGAGACTAAATCCAAAAGTGTTTTTGGTTTTACCGTCCCAAATCCAGAGTTTGTCAAAGATCTTGAAAATGAAAAGGCCAATAAGTCAATTGACGATTATATCTTGAAACTTCAAACTTCCATTGTGGCTACAAACATTCCTGAATTCTTAGAGTCTACATCTGAAACTCTTGGGTCATCCACAATTGCATCTAGTTCAAAATTTCCCACTGAACCCCCTTTTATTCCCACCATCCCCGTGCAACCTTCTATCTTTGATCAAAAATCTGCAGTGGTGTCACCTCCATCTACTCCTTCTACCCCTCAAACTTCAAAAATTTCGTCACCTCCATCCACACCACATACACCTCATACATCAGCTACACCAACTCCCCCTACATCCCCAAGACCGGTTGTAAATCCACCTAGAGCAATGGCTGCCCGATTTGCACCCCTTGTGTTGCCTCAAAATTTGGATGACATGCCCGCCGATTATCAAAGCAAAATTCCATTGTTTGATGGCACTCCTCAAGGTATTACAGCTCAACAACATGTGGATAGGATGACAGATTTCTTTGACCTTCATGAGATTGATGCTGAAAATGTGACTATGAGACTGTTTGTACAAACTTTTGGAGGTGAAGTGAGGAATGGTTCAGATCTTTGCCAACTGAAAGTATCACTACCTTGACTAATCTTCAGAGACAATTCTTGGATCACTGTGAAGTGAAGAAAAATCCTCTTCAGATCCTTTCCGAATATGAGAACATCAAGCAGAATGTTGGTGAGTCCGTTCAAGATTATTGTATTAGATTCAATTATGTTTACAATGCAATTCCTGATCATATAAAACCGCCTATGGGGTTGGCCTTGATTAAGTTTCCGGATGGTTTTGATTCTGACATGGCCTATCAATTAAGAGAAAGAGATCCGACCACCATGGAAGATATGCAGAAAATTGCAGTCAGCGTTGAAGCTAATCTGCTTGCCAAGAGAGCTAGAACAAAGGCTGAAAAGAAGGTAACAATAAAGGAAGAGGTTTCCACTTCATATAAAGTGCTTCGTAAGATGGAGAAGATGTTTGAAAGATTGACAATTGACAAGCCTGAACCACAAGTCGGAAATCCCAACTTCCATGGCTAGCAACGGCCACAATTTAGAATCAAGCAAAGAGAGCAATGAGCACAAGACCAAGCAGTGCAGCAGCAGGTGAAGACACCCTTACAACAGAATTTTGTACATGGTATGGAATCAGATGATGAGGAGAATGTAATTGGAGAAGAGAATCATTTCTTTACACCCGATGATATGCCAATTTTTATCACTAAAGATGAGGAGTATTCCGAGAATTCAACTGTATAAAGGGATGAAAATTTCATCTTGGCAAATGAAACAGTTCTTGAGGAGGATTTTGATGAATATCAAAGAAGATACATGAATGCTTTGTTAGCCCAGAAGTGACAATATTCACTCAGAAGTAGAGATGTGCCCATAAATCCAATTCAGAAAAGGAAGGAGCCGATACTACCAAAGAATGATCCTCCCATTGTGCAGAAAAAGGGAAAAGAGATAGCTGATCCTACCACCAACAAAATGCCATCAGCAAATGAAAGATCCAATCAGCCAAGTGCATCAAAGGAAAAACTGAAAAGAAGGATGTTCCAGTGAAAGAGGTAGAGAAAACTTCAGTTTTTAACTTAGAAAATGAAATTGCTAAGTTAAAAGTATCTATTCCTTTGACTGAGTTGATGAAGAACAACAACTACAAAGGTTAGGTGTCTAAGATTTTGAATTTAGATCCATTATCTGATATGGTAAACATGGAGGATGATCAACCTTAGTTGATTTTTGGTCCAGCATTGGAAGGTTAGTCTCAAGATAGTGATGTAGCTCCTTTTTACATCAGCCTTAGGGTGCATGACTATGTGTTACACAATGCTATGTTTGATTTCGGAGCCTCTCATAATCTCATGCCTAAGGCCATCATGGAGAAATTGGGATTAGATATCACTAGAAAGTATCATGACCTTTACTCTTTTGATTCTGGTAGAGTAAGATGCATTGGTCTTATCAAAGATTTGGTGGTCAGTTTCGATCAGATTCCGGCTAAAAATGTTTTGATGGATGTGGTTGTGGCGGATATACCTCCTAGATTTGGCATGCTTCTTTCCAGATCTTGGGGAGAAAAAATTAAAGGGACAATGCAGCTTGATTTTTCCTATGCTACTATTCCCGTGTTCGGTCAGATGAGGAAATTATACCGGGAGCAAAAAATGAAATACATGGTTACTAGCAAGGAGAAACCGGTAAATCATCCAAACAATTATGTACATACTGATTTAGAATCATTTGTTTTGTATTCATATAGTTTTAATGATGTAAATAGACAAGTAGTTGAAGTAGAAGACATTCCAGAGATTACTAAAAATTTCAGAGAGGTCTTAAAGCAAGAAAGACAAAGACTTGATAGTGCTGCTGAGCAATCAACCTTCCGACAGTGGCAACATATTGATGGACAACAAGGAAAAGTGATAGAGCAAACAAAATTTCAGCATTTGGAGGAGGACAAAGCAGGCCTGTGGAGCATGGATTTTGATGGCGCGGTAGGAAGTGAAGGTGTTGGAATTGGCATTTGGATACTCAGCCCTGTTTTTGCCCCAAACAAAGTGCCAAGCAATGTAAGGGTCTGTTCTTATAAATTGGCTTTTGACTGTTCAAATAATGAGGCTGAATATGAAGCTTTAATTGTTGGTTTGAAAATTCTTAGAAAGTTAAATGCTAAAAGGATTTCAGTATATGCGGACTCCGAGTTAGTTATCAAGCAAGTGAAAGGGGAGTACCAAGCTAAGCATCCTCGAATGCGGGCCTACCACAATGAAGTATTAGATATCTTGAGAGTCTTTTCAGATTACACTTTGACATGTGACCCTTGTGTTCAGAATGTCATTGCAGATTCACTTGCAACAACAACAAGTAATTTAAAAATTCTAATGAATTCAAACAAAAATTTTGAAATTCATGTGAAACATTGCCCGGCTATCCCCAACAATCAAAGGTATTGGAAAGTATTTCAAGATGATGAAGAGATTGATGAATTTCTGCAGAATGAAGGTAAATTCAAAGATACTTCTATTGATGTGGAGTATGATGATGGTGAGGCAAATATAAAAGTCAATCAGATGGAAGTTTTGCAACTAAAGGACAATGTCGTTCCTAAAGGTCTCATACCTTTAGAGGAGCTATTCAATCAGGATGATGTAGCCTGAAAACCGAGCTTGCTACCAACCGAGAAAGGAATTGAGGATGTAAACATTGGATCAACAGAAAATTCTAGAATGGTGAAGTTATCAAAGGCATTGCCTCCACAGGTAAAAGCAAAGTATATCAGTTTACTATCTTCTTTTACTGATGTATTTTCTTGGGATTATTCAGATTTGAAGGCATATGACACAAGCATAATTCAGCATATCATCTCGATCAAGCCAAATCAAAAGCCTTTTCGTCAGAAGCTAAGAAGAATAAACCCAAAGCTGCTTCCCTCAATAGAGAAGGAAGTGAATCGGTTGTACAAAGTTGTATCATCGTCCCCATAAGATTTTCAGATTGGATTTATAATTTGGTGCCCGTGCATAAGAAAACAGGTGAGATTCAATTATGTATTGATTTTAGAAATATGAATAAAGTATCTTTGAAAGATAGCTATCCATTGCCCAAGATGGATCACATACTTCAAAGAGTGGTTGGAGCATCCCGCATGTCACTACTCGATGGGTATTCGGGTTATAACCAAGGTCCATGAGGATGATAGAGACAAAACAACGTTCACCACTCCGTGGGGAACTTTTCATTATGCAAATATGCCTTTCGGATTGAAAAATGTTGGTGCAACCTTTTAACGAGCAATGGATATTGCATTTGCTAATGATAAAAATGTCTTTCTAGTTGTTTATCTTGATGATTTGATAGTTTTCTCTAATTCAGATGAAGAACACCTTTATCATTTGAAGATTGTATTTCAGCAGTGTAGGAAGTATGGTATATCTCTTAATCCAAAGAAGAGTCTGTTTGCCATGGATGAAGGCAAGCTTCTCGGTCATATTATATCAAAGGAGGGCATCTGCATTGATCTAGCTTGGGTGGAAGCCATTCAAAAGATTGATTTTCCACGAAGTAAGAAAGAGATCCAATCATTCAATGGTAAGATGAATTTCTTACGTCGCTTTGTGCCCAATCTTGCAGAACATTTAAGGGAAATCACAAACATGCTCAAAAAAGATAATGTAGTGAAGTGGAGCAAGGAAGAAATTAAGTCTTTCAATTTGGTGAAATTGGCCCTTTCTTCAGTGATCTGATAATCACCCTATGAGTGACCTCAGTTGAAGATTTATTAAACAAAAGGTATTACAGACTCATGTGTTGGTGGGTGTGTTCTGTTTTATTGAAACAACGAATCGATCAGATTGCGAATACACAGAAATAAGTGGAAAGACAGCAGAGAAATATAGTAAGCAACACAAAGACACAAGAATTTTTAATAAGGAGTTCACCCTATTCTCGTGGGCTACATCTCCGGTCCAGCTTTCAGCGGTGGCCTTGTTTTATTGTGTCTTTAAGCAGAGTATTACAAATACAAGGACTCAATGTGAGTTCTCTTGAAGCAGGTTTGCTTGGCAGGGTGGTTCTTGGATTCCCCAAGCCACTCGAAGTACACAGACTCTTATTCTTCCTACTAGCTCTGTGACCCTCGGTCTACAGTGGAAAGAGCCAACTGTGATGCTCAATCAAAAAAGATTCCTCTATGGGGAGGATTGAATCTTCAAGCTCTCTAGTGCTCGATGCTGCCTATGGTCAGCTTAGCCCTCTGTCTCCTCTGCTTGGCTTTACTGCTCTCTGTGTTCAGTCCTCCTCTCAGGGTTCACTATTCACTGTTTCTCTTGGTTGCTTGGACTCCTCTCAATTCGGGCTTCCAATTAACTCTTCTCTGTTCCGATTGTCTCTGTTCATGGCTTTAGTCATTCGATCCCTATGCATGTTTGGTTCCTCTCCCGCCTGCGTCGATTCACCTTCTGCAGCTGCACTTGGAGTTCCCTGTTCGGCATCAGCATGAACACTCGATAAGTGGCCACATGTCTCCATCTAACTGGTGGCAACATGCTTCGTTCAGTTCGTTTCTTCCATTACGTCGTGTATGCATTCTTTCTCCACTGTGGTAGTCAAACGGATTCCAAATCCCTTTAGAACGCGGCTTAATTCCCTGTCGATTCCGCTTCCTCCATCGGGCGCAATCTCAACCGTCCGATCTAGGCTCCTATAGATCCAATGTCATACGCACGTCGAGCACGGTTGACTTGCTCGACTGATAGCGCGTGATCAACGACGGTTTTTCTCTCACCTCCGCTGCTACACGTCGATCGTTGAGTGGGATCACTCTGCTCTCCTCCAAAACCTCTTACCGTTCAAGGGCACCCAGATCAATACCATTGGTTTTCCAGAGCGCGGGTCCCGCCTTTCTCCTTTAGCACTTTTTCTTTCTCTACTCGCGGTTCTCTGGCTCCCAACGTGACCGAGTGCTTAAGGCTCTTCCACTTTGGCCCTGTTTGCTTAGCGATGCGCGATTAGCACTTAGCGCTAATCGCATATCAAAACCACCTCCTTTTCTTGATCCGAGGCTCCCAGGGGCTGTTTTTACCTCCTGTGTAGTCTCCATGGGCCTTGGTCAGAGCACTTTGACCGAGGTCCTCGTCGTTCCATGTCAACGGCCATTTCTAGTTGTTCAAAGGCATTTTGATTGTTGTTTTTGGAATTTTCAAGGATTTGTTTAACTTGATATAGTCAAGGTTTTTTGACAATCTTTTATGGATCCGATTCGTATCACGGCCTTCTCACTGAAAAAGCTTTTGGACCACCAAAAGTTGATTTTCTTCAAGCATCGACTAAGTGAGGAAACTGCTATCTCACTTGTCCAATCTCAATCCATTTCACACTGCTCGGCTTCGAACCTTTAAGCCCAATCCTGAGGTATTTCACTTGTCCACTACGCGTCATCCTTACCTTCTTGTCCAGCACTGTATCTTCCTGCAACTCATTAAGATATTCAGGTAGCAGGTCATCAACAGAAGGTAATTGACTCTGCTCTTCAAGGTCCTCAATCATTGAAGGTTCAAACAACCTCAAACATTTTGCATTTACGACTGAGTAGATGTGCATGTAAGCTGGTAGCTCAAGGCGGAAGGCATTTTCACCAATCTTCTCAAGTATCCTGAAGGGTCCATACCTGATAGGTTTTAGCTTTTTACCTTCACCTTGCATCCTGTCCTTGCTGATATACAACCAGACTTGGTCTCCAACTTGAAAACTATATGCTCCATCCGATGCTTATCATGCCTAGCCTTGTACTTGGCCTGGCTCTTTTCCAGTTGTTCCTATACTACCTGGTGGATCTCCTATATCTGTTCAATGAACCTAGTCGCTTTGTCCACATCACTGTGTCTATCAACCATGGTATCTTTACGAAAGACAAAATCCAAAGGATACCTTGGTATGAAACCAAAACAGGCCTCAAAAGGAGATCTCTGTGTAGAAGAGTGTTTGGCTCTATTGTAAGCATGCTACACATAGCACAAGTGCTCATCCCAAAGCTTAGGATGTTTGTTGCAATATCCTCTCAGTAACTGGATCACCATCCTGTTAACTACTTCTGTCTGGCCATCTGTTTGTGGATGAAAAGTTGTGCTTTTCTTTAATTTTGTGTCCATTAGTTCCCACAAACTGGACCAAAACTTCCCCACAAATCAGGTGTCTCGATCAGATACAATAGAAGTGGGTAATCCAAAATGAACCCATACATGTTCAAAGAATAATTTTGTAGTTTGTTCAGCTGTAATCTGTTTACTACAGGGTATTAATATACCCATTTTGCTGAACCTATCCACAACAACATATAGATAGTCATGACCTTTCCTAGATTTAGGCAGTCCCCCAACAAAATCCATGGAAATTCTTTCCCAAGGGTGAGAAGGAATTGGCAAGGGAGTGTACAAGCCTCGTTTCCTATTGTTGGGCTTGCTTTTAGCACACATAGCACACCCCTTTACATATCTAGAAACTGTCTCACTCATTTTCGGCCAATAGCAGAACCTTTGCAGCTGTGCAACTGTTTTACTTACCTCAAAATGACCTGATATCAGAGAAGTGTGTGCTTCCCTAATTATCTTTACTCTTTTAGTTTGTGGAACGCAGAGTTTCCCACAAGGATATAAGAGTTGGTCCTTCACATGATAGTCCAATTCTTCCACTCTTTTGCCTTGAATCAAGGTTGCATATACATCTTTGAAGTCCATATCCTGAGCATATTGTTCTATGTAGCTTTCATGCAGCACAGAATTATGCTTAAGTATGGTAGATGCATTTATAATGGGTCTAGATAACATATTTGCAACCTTGTTATGTATGTCCTTTTTATAGTTGATGACTAAATGAAACTGTTGTAGAAAACCCATCCATGTGCAATGTCTTGATTGTTGCAACTTAGTTTGGGAGTGTAGATATTGAAGTGGCTGATGATCAGTGTGTATTACTGTTTCTTTGCCCATTAAGTAATGTTTCCATTTTTTTCACACTCTGAACTAATGCATACAATTCTTTATCATAGGTAGGACAGTTAACTACTGCAGGATTAAAAGTCTCAGAATGATAATATATGGGTTTACCGTGTTGTGTCAACACTGCTCCTATGGCATAGTCACTGGCATCAATTTGGATCTCAAATGGTTTTTGCAGATCTGGTAGTGCTAGTACAGGTGTTGTACTAATCTTTTCTTTCAAGGTGTCGAAGGCTTTTTGTTGTTTGCCTCCCCACTAAAACACCTTGTTCAATCCTGTCAAAGCATGTAAGGGAGCTACAATTGAGGAAAAATTTGAAATGCACTTCCTCCAATATTGTGTTGCTCCTAAGAAGCTTCTCACTTCTGTAGCAGACTGGGGTTTAGGCCAGTTTACAATGAATGCCACTTTAGAGGGATCTATTTTCAATTTACCTCCCCCTACTATGTGTCCCAAATAATTTAGAGAGGTTTTTCCAAATTCACATTTGGAGAGTTTAACATAAAGTTTTTCTCTTCTCAAAACATCTAATGTCTACTTAACATGCTTTAAATGTTCTTCC
Source organism: Pinus taeda (assembly GCA_000404065.3). Classification (NCBI taxonomy): domain Eukaryota; kingdom Viridiplantae; phylum Streptophyta; class Pinopsida; order Pinales; family Pinaceae; genus Pinus; species Pinus taeda. The sequence goes on from APFE031472709.1 coordinate 19,630, forward strand.
CACGTTTTACTAAAAATCAGAATGTAGTCCAGATACACAATAACAAAATCATCAAGAAAAGGTCTGAGTACATCATTCATTAATCTCATGAAAGCAGCGGGGGCATTGGTCAAGCCAAAAGGCATAACTAGCCATTCATACAATCCCTGCTTTCTTTTGAAAGCAGTCTTCCATGCATCTTGCTCTGCAACTTTGACCTAATGGTATCCACTGTGCAAATCCAGCTTGGTGAAATAAACAACTTCCTTCAATTGATCTAAAAGATCATCTATGTAAGAAAGGGGATAACGATTTTTTATTTTTATCTTATCTAGTGCTCGGTAATCAATGAACATTCTCCACAAGCCATCTTTCTTTCTCACCAGAACGATTGGTGACCCACATGGTGATGTGCTAGGCCTAATGAACCCTTTCTTGAGCAACTCCTGCACCTGCTTCTTGATTTTAGCATTCTCTAAAGCAGACAACCTGTACATCCCAATGTTAGGCAAAGGAACATCTTACTACAAAATAATATCATGTACTATTCCCTTTTTGGGTGGCATACCCTTAGGTTCCTGAAATAAGACATCATACTTTGAAACAATCTTTTCTATATCAGTTTGCTGATCAACATTACAACCCTCAAATATATTGGTCTTATCAGGTGTCTTTTCCTTTACAGCCATCAGTAAGAACTATTTGCATGAATTTATCATTCTTTTCATTTGTCCTAAGTTTATGAGAGTATAATTATTCTTGAGCTTGTGAGCTCTTAGAAAGTATTTGATTCCATCTTTAACAAGTACATACATGTTCTCAGCTCTATAGAAAATAGCCTTTCTATCATACAAGTAAGGACTTCCTAAAACAATTCCACATATATCCAAAGGAATTACATCTAAACTCAACCTCATCTACAATGTTTGACCAAAGACTTGACTTTGCACTGTTAGCCACTTTGTTGTGCTTTTATTCAACCTCCTAATGGTATGGTTCTTATGAGGTGTAGTTGCTAAGTCCCATTTTCTTTACAATGGGTTCGCAAATTAGATTTACTTCGTGACCCTTAAACAGTCATCAATTTTTATTTTTGGATATAACTTATATTGGAAAAAGCTCATGTCTTTTTCTTTCATGTTCTTCATCAATAACAGATTGAGCAGAATTACTAGTAGATGCTTCAGAATTCTTACCTTTTATACTTGTGGCTGCAATGATTGTTTCATCTCTCAAGTCTGACCCCAAATCTTGTTGAATAGCTGCAACAGTCTTCTTCTTCTTGCCCTCGGACTACTTAGGTCTCATCTCTTGATGCAGAATCCAACAATGCTCATCATCATGCCCCTCCTTTTTATGGTGAGTGCATGAAGCTTTTCCTTTTTGTGCAGTTTTAGCCTTCCTTGCTTTCTACTTCTGCTTTCTTTTCTCCTTGCTCTTTCTTACAGTGGGTTGGGATGGTCCCCCAACTTCTGGATTTCTATTCTTTCCTCTAGCTTCTAGATGAGTAGCTTGTACAGATACCTCATCTATACTAGTGGGATTAAACATGAGGATGGTATGCCTCATGTAGCTGTGTAGAACACCAATGTACTTCAAAAGAGTCTCTGGTGAGTCTAATGAGATCCCTAGAATAAATGCTCTCTTTCTAAATTCTTGAGTGTACCCTTGCACACTTTGCCCTTTCAACTGCCGAAGAGTTTGCCAACTCATCATGGCTTGTTGCATGTGGGCCAATGGATAGAACTGTTTCTTAATTGCAGAAACAAAGTCACTCCAAACAGAGATGGTCTTACCATGCCTTTTCATGTCAGCTTGGGTTCTGCCTTCCCACCAAACCAAGGAAGTGCCTCCTTGGCGTAGGCTTGCCAGCTGAATTTTTCTCTTGTTTGAATCGATGTTCTGTACTTTGCAATACACATCAATTTGTCTAATCCAATTCTCCAACTTTTCAGCATTTAGTTCTCTGTCATATATAGGCAAGTCAAATTTAACATCTAGCTTAATCAAAGATGCTTTCTTATTATGCACAGGGCTATTAGGAGGTGTGAAAAAGTTTTCCTCTTTCCCTTTTCCTTTTGAGTGGTCATGGGAATGAGACTCATCTTCTTCTTTATATTGTTTAAAACCTGATGAATCTTCACCCTTATGCTTTCTAAAGTCCCTATACATTTCTTCTACCATAGACTTTATAGCTAGGAAACTCTCTATGAATTGAGGGTCTGGCCCCACAGAACCTTCCTCTGACACTGTCTTCCGAGGATAGACTCTCCCAATTTCAGGATTAGTTTTGACCAACTCTCCTTCTCCTAATTTGAGCTTTGATCTAGTGAGCATTCAATAGCTAAACCAACACAAGCTTGTCTAACCTTACAACCTAAAGCTCTAATACCACTTGAATTGATAATCACCCAATGAGTGACCTCAGTTAAGAATTATTAAATGAAGGTATTACAGACTCATATGTTGGTGTGTGTGTCTATGTTATTTTAGCAATGGATCGATCAGATTGCAAATACATAGACACTTAAAATGGAAAATAGCAAAGAAATACAGTAAGAAAAGACAAGAACAAAAGAAATTAATAAGGAGTTCACCCTATCCTCCAGGGCTACATCTCTAGTCTAGCTCTCAGTGGTGGCCTTCTTTATTGTGTCTTGAAGCAAAGAATTACAATGAAGGAGCTCAATATGAGTCTCCTGAAACAGATTGGCTTGGCAGTGTGGTTCTTGGATTCCCTAAACCACTGGAGTACATAGACTCTCTTCCTTACTGGCTCTTTGACCTCTCTGGTTTGACAGATCCTCTCAGGGATGGCTTAAATCTCTCAAGGTCTCTGGTGCTCGACGCTGCCTTTGGTCAGCTTGGCCCTACTGTCTTCTTCTTCTTTTTTCTTCATTGATTCTTTCTCTTCTCTATCTTCTGTCTTCGGTGTTCCTCTCTGGGTTCCCGACTCTTCTATCCTCGGTGTCCTCTTTCTATTCTCTGTTCATGGCTTTTAAGCCATTCAGACTCATGGCGATTCGGTTCCTCTTCCACCTTCGTTGGATCGCTTGCTTGCAACTACGCTTGGAGTTCCCTATTCTCGGTGTCATCATCAGGCTCACAGGGAGTGGCCACTTGTCCTCTTGCGAACTGCGCTAGCCTACGTCATCGGTTCATTTCTTCGGTTACGTCGTTGAATGAGTCTTTTGCCACTGTGGCAGTCAATCCGAACTTCAAATTCTTTCATATCGTGGCTTAATTCCCCCATCAATTCCATCTTCTCCATTGGGCGCAATCTCAACCATTAGATCTGGAGCCCCCAGATCCGACGCCGTTCACTCGTCCCATGCAGTTGACTAGCTCGACTGTTAGCGCGCGATGAGCGGTGGTTTTCTCTCTCCTCTGTTTGCCATGTGTCAAGCACTGAGTGGAATCACTCCTTTTCCAACAAAAATGCTTACCGCCCATGGATGCCCCTGATCAATACCGCCGGTTTTGGAGCGAGTCCCGCCTTTTAGCGCTTAGCCTTTTATCCCATAGTTTTCTTGGCTCCCACACGACCAAGTGCTTGGGGCTTCCCCATTTTGAGGGTTTTCGCCCATAATTGCGCATCAAAAACCACCTCTATTTCTCGATCCGGGCCTCCCGGGGGCTAAATTCGCCTCCTGCGAAATCTCCATGGGCCTCGGTCAGCGCGCTTTGACCGAGGTCCTCGTCGTTCCATGTTGGCTGCCATTGCCATTGGTTTAGAGGTGTTTTTGATCGCTATTGTAAATTCTTTGAAGTCTGTACCGTCCTGGTACAACCATGGCTCTATTTATCATTCTTTATGGATCTAATTTAGATCAGGCTTTGAGCTCTCTCCATACAATATTGAATTCCTTTCTTCATAAAGGACCTTAACCATTTCGGACATCTCAAAGAATTCTTTTCTAAAATTTCTTTCATCTTTAGACATGCCTTCAGGACCTTCTTCATGTTCCATGATTATTGAAGCTTGATGTGTGTTTCTTCTCCTTGAAACAATTTAAGATCTTGGATCCAAAAGTTCTCCTTCTCCTCTTTTAAGCTCCAACCTTGTAAGCATAAGAAAAACACTTGCAAACAAAATCAAACCTTCACAATAACCTGATGCTCTCATACCAAAACGATTTGTACCAAAGGTGATATACAAATTGCAAGTGAAATTTTATGTGTTTTAGATAATGAATCAAGTTACTAAACACATAAACAAGTGATTTTTAAATATAATTAACAGCTAAATAGAGAGAATAAACCATTTTAGAAACACATAACAAAAAAACATGATAAAGGAGTTCACCCTTTAGTAGGCTACATCTCCTAGTCCAACTCCCAATACAAGGTCTCTTTTAGTATGCTAAAAAATATGTTTTTATATGAATTTGAAGTGCTCAGAATGCAAAACAAATGTCTCCAATGGATCCAAAATTGTTAAAAACCCCAATTTGGGTTCTTTCTGCACCTTATTTGGCCAAAAAATGAGAAAGTTATACCTGTTACAATTTTTTCCCCAATTCCATAGCTAACCATCCTCCAATTCGACCCAAAACTAGAATGGGGGTGCAAACCTGGCTTGTAATCTTGCCCGACGGGCGAAATTGTCGGGCAATTAAACTTTCCTCTAACGTCCAGTTTCGAAAAATTAGGGTCAAATGGGTGCCACGTGCCCATAGGTCAGGGCTAACTACCCACCCTCGTCAGTCAAGCCCCCAACGACCAAATATGTGGTCATAGAACCACCCATACAACTTGGGTTGGTGCCAAATTACGTGTGTGCCCAAAAGAATCCGACACACTTGATCACATGGCGGGCCATAGGTCCTAGGTTTGGCTCCCATTGCAAGAGACTAGTGCTAGGTGCCCTTTCCTCCGCGCTCCCAGTCGTATGAAGGTTGCATATGGCCAAGGCAGACCCCCCTCTACTCTCCTACACACACCTAGTTGTATGGTGGGTCATATGACTGCAGGTTGGCCCCTTTTCCAAACTTTGTTGTCAGTTTGAGTTATGGGCCGATGCTTGCATTGTGAGCAGTGACCATGAGGCTGGGGCTAAGCCCTAGCCGCCGATCTCACCCCGGGATCCTTGTGGGTGCAGTGACCAGGGTTGGGGCTTAGCCCCGACCATATCCCAAAATGTGTCATTATTGATCTTTAAATGTAACCCAAAACCATTAGTTAATAAGAAAGATATGCATGGTGCATTGGTATGGCTTATGGTTGTTTGATGCTAGGTTGCGGGTTCGACTCTAGTGGGGTGCTGCAGCCCTCACCCAAAATTTTGATGCATTGATCGAAAACCACGTGGCAGCTAGCCATTGGCCCATGCTGCCCTCCAACATTGGTCCACATAAACGAACCCTCAACCAATTAAATTGTGCCATTCACAAACCAATAATCGAGAGACACTTGTCAACATACCATTGGTCGAATTGTACATAGTCAACTTCCCAGGCATATGCCTAGTTAGTGTACGAACCACTGACTGGGCATACCAACAACCCAACTTTTTTAAATTTTAGCTTTTTGGCAATTCGATGAGAACACGATATCGGGAGAATATGATATCGGTTTTGAGTGGAGCGAGTTGCATTGGATTCAGGTCGCCGAGATATACACACTGGTATAGGTTTCAATCATTTTTTAGAACTTTTAATTCTGATCACTAAACTGATCCCTTGGATCAATGCATGAATGATTGGATTGGATCACATGGTTTGGGATTTATTTGCTTGATTGATTTTGGTCACAAGCTCCTTGATATGGTAGTCTTGTTAGGGCCATAAGGCTACGAAACAATAGCTCTTTATGGTTGTGTGTAATTTTCCATAACATCTGCAAAATTAAGGTTTTCTTTAGAGATTCAGGCATACGTGAAGGTTATTATCTTGTAGATATTCTCAATCTTAAAACTTATGGCATATTTTTTTACCCTTTTAACACCTATAGGATCATTTTACAATTTTTTTTATATAATTTACTTACAAGATCTATTTTACATTTCCTAAACCCAATTTAATTCCTCATGTAATTAGGATTATGAAATTTTATGTAAAAATTGAAATTATTCTGGTGAGTGATTCATAAAATTGAATGTTAAAAAATAAATGTCCTTATCAAAAATTAAAATACATATTTTAAATAAGATTTAAAATATATATGATGATGATGATGATGATGATGGTTAACGTCCACTGAGACCAAATTGGTCTATCGGACCTACAATTTTCTTAATTTTTTACTTGTCTGGGCTCCTCGTCTTTCTTGGCGAGATTGGTGTTGTAGCTTTCTTTCTTTTCTCTACGGTCTTCCAACTTCCTTTGTCTTGCATCTCCTTCATCTCTTCTGGTTCTTGAGACATTGGTGTCTTAGCTTCATGATCTATTGTGTTATGTGCGTTGCTATTAAATGAAGATTTATTTTCCGCGGTAATCAAACCCTCATAACTGTTGATTTGTTGGAGCGGGCTTTCTCCTTGCTCGTTTTGAGAGTTGTTTCCTTCTTCCTTGATTTCTTGTGACTCATTTTCTTTAGAATATTCTTCTTCTTTGATGACAGTGTAGTGTTCTTTTTGTGCTCCTTCCCACCATGTAGATCTGTGGTGGTTTTTTCTAGCAAAATTTTTCTCAGGGGCTTTTGGGCAATTTTTGGCTAGATGCCCCGTTTCAAAGCACGATCGACATCTGAAGAGGACACTTTCATAATCAAGCTTCTGGTTCCACACATAGTCTTTACTTGTTAGGTTTATTTCAGCTGGGAATCCGGCGCTGAAATCCATTTCCACACAGATGCGTGCATAGGTGGTTCTGGCATATTCTTCTGTTTCTGGGCACCTGCAGTAAAATTTCCCAATTGCATTTCCAATGGCTTTTAGCAAGGAGAGATTCCAGAGATGCAAGGGTAGGCTTGGCAATCTCACCCAAACTGGTGCTGAGGTTATCACTGCTGTAGAGGGATCGAATGATGGGTTCCATGGCTTCATGAATAGGCCTGATTTTTCCCAAAACCAAGGGCCGGAATTTAGAATACATTGTCTACTTTCAGGATTTTCGAAATCTACTATAAAGAAACCTCTAGCATAGGGGTAGATATTAATTTCATTAGAAATGATAGGCTTCCATACCTCCGAGATCCAATTGTGGAGTTCTATCAGCCTCGGCCAAAAACCATTGAACCGGCAAATTAGGGCACTTTCGGAGAACTTCAAAGCTTCATTGAGTGAGTCCTGGACCACTTGGATAGTGGGAGCTGGGGCTTTTTCTCGATAATTCTTTTTCTCGATAACCTGCACCACTTTAAATGTATAATTCCAATAACTAAAATTATCATATAGTATAATAATATTGGACCCTGCGACGTACGTCTAGGGAATACTTAACTACATCTGCTATACTATGCTATGACAGTGGAGATGTGAATATGCATAAAGCTTAAAGCGACGGGTATGAAAAATAAGTAACCATCATAAAAAAATTAATTAATAGGTAGAACCAATTTGAAATTTCAGGACGTAGTGGGTCACCTTATCTTTTACATGTGAATACATGAACTTAAAAATCTTTAAATTCGTGCATGAAGATATAACTAAACATGTTTTCATTACACGACAATAAAGTTCATGGAAGATTCTTTGCATTCATAAGCGAAGCAAATATTGGAATAAAATGGCCTACATGTAACTTTGTTTTCATGTTTAAGATTTATTTTCTTTATTAATGTTTAATATTTATTTTATTAAATATAATTTTTAAAAATTATCATATTGTGTAGATTTGTATTCCTTTATAGTTATATGTTGAATTAAAAATTAATTTATTAATTAATTTTTGTTATTGAGATTATGAAATATGATAGATTTTAAATATTTTTGAATGTTAATTAAAACAATAAATTCAAATAAAAAATTTGTATCAAGTTATAAATTACTAGACCATAATTTTTTTTTTTTAATTTAATAATTAACTTTCATCTCTAACTCTTTAGTATAAAATTAAAATTTAAATTCAAAATAAACTTTATATCAATCTAATTCATTAATTTACATTTAATAAATAATAAATATAATATATTAAAACAATAATGATAAATTTATATATTAAAAATGAATCACAATTTGAGTGCTTGTGTGCAAGCGGCAACTTCAATCTGAAAGTTTCATGGTTTACACAATGATATCTATGGACATTTCATTAACTACTCACATGTAAGTAAATAAGTGACATCGATTTCTTTTAGTTTAAAAATATACCAACCTAGATCCATCTTAACTATGGATCTATCGAGCACTGAGACGGATCAAATCTATTAAGAGAGATTTGATCCTTCTCAACGCATGATAGATTCAGAGTTAAGATGGATCTAAGTTAGTTTAATTATGTGTTAGGATACACATGTTTGGTTATATATATATATATATAGCAATAAATACATCAAGTCATACATGGCTATATCTTCAAAAAAAATTCCTAAGCCCTCTTATCCAACAACATTATGATTTTTTCCAAAGGACTCCAAACTAGAAAACAAAAAAGTGGGATTTGATAGGTTTATATCTTACAAAACTAACCCACCAAAAAACAATATACACATGCCATACTATTATTGATTTATATGCAATCCTTCATAAATATGCATTACCAATTCATTTAGCTCTAAGGAATAGTAGAGGGTCTGATTCAACCATTGATTTTTAAATATCCCAATCTTAATTTACATCCCTCACTGGCACTTAAGTTCACATTTTTATTGAGAACATGAAGAACGTGGAAATATGTTGTTGAAAAGAACCCTTCTCCCACCTTCCTATTTCTTTTCATAAGACTTTCTAATGTTTTGTCCCTTAGAGAGGAATCCTTCACCAAATGTTGAATAAGGAGGGAGTCTGCTTTGATCTCCTGACAAAGAGCGTAAGCTTTAGATTGGTTGTTTTTCATGTATCCTAAACTCCATGAATACTCTGAAACTTTAATTTCCTCATAACCATAAAATACTCTTGCTCCTCCTCACACCCCTAAATAAATTTATGATAAATTAAATAATGTACACACACACACACACACACACACACACACACACACACACACACATGTCTGCATTTACATTGCAACAAATACATCAAGTTGTACATGGCTATATCTTCAAAAAGAATTCCTAAGGCCTCTTATCCAACAACATTACGATTTTTTCAAGAGGGACTCCAAAGTAGAAAACAAAAAAATGTGATTTTGTAGGTTTATATCTTACAAAATTGGACCACCAAAAAAAATATACACATGTCATACTATTATTGATTTATTTGGAATCCTTCATAAATATGCATTGCCAATTCATTTAGCTCTAAGGAATAGGAGAGGGTCTGATTTGACCATTGATTTTTAAAACATCCCAATCTTAATTTACATCCTTAACCAGCACTTAAGTCCACAATTTTTTTAGAACGGGAAGAACATGGAAATATGTTGTTGAAAAGAACCCTTCTGCCACTTTCCTATTTCTTTTCATAAGACTTTCTAATGTTTTGTCCCTTAGAAAGGAACCCTTCACCAAACATTGAATAAGGAGGGACTCTCCTTTAAAAACAATGACAAAAACTCTTAATTTTTTTCGGCTAACTGAATCCCTTGATAAAAGGCATAAGCTTTAGATTGATTATGTGTCATGTATCCTAAACACCATGAATACTCTAAAACTTCATTTTCTTCATAACCACAAAATAACCCTACTCCTACCACCCCTAAATTTATAATAAATTTAATAATATACAAATTGATAAACTAACTATTCATAAATTTAAATATATAACTAAACATACCAAAATACAAATTTATTACTATGTAAAAATCTCACCTCTCTATTTACTCTTATTTTTATAATAAAAAGATAAATTATTTTAATATTTTAAAATAACATATAAATTTCAGAAAGATAGCAATATTCAAATAGAAATTTTTGATATTTTATTTTATAAATTATTTTTTTTATTGAACATGTTATTTTCTACTTTTCTTTGTGTAATATTCAAAAACGCATTAATAATGATTGATAGCATATTTTGTCAATCAAATAGATTCTCATTATGATATTCATTAGATACATTAATAATCACTAATAATATATAATCTTGGTTATATAGATTCTCATTATGATATTCATTAGATACATTAATAATCACTAATAATATATAATCTTGGTTATATAGATCCTATATTACTAGAAAGTTTTTATTCTACTTTTCTTTTTATAATATTCAAAGAACACATTAATTATTTGATAATATATACTCTTCTTCATCGTATAAATTTTATATTACTTGAAATTTATAAATATAAACTTGGTATTAAATACCATATCATAAAATTAAAACAAATTTCTTTCTTCATTGTTTAAGTTTTTTTTACCACTTTAAAATAATTAAAAAAAAAAATCATAAAATGAAAGCAAATTCTTTTCTTCATTGTTTATGTTTCTTTACCCCTTTAAAATAATTCGTAAAAAAAATAAAATTCATACTCACTATTCAGGTTTCTTTCTGCCTAAAAAAATTAATCTTCGAATAAAAGAGATTCCTTCCTTAACCATTTGTATTTCTTTACCGCCTAAAAGGGAAATTCCTTCATGCTTGTGTTGCCCCACTCCTATATTCATCATAAGTAATGTTAAAAAATTAATCTTCGAAATAAAGAGATTCCTTCCTTAACCATTCATATTTCTTTACCACGTAAAAGGGAAATTCCTTCATGCTAGCGTTGCCCCACTCCTATATTCATCCTAAGTAATGTTAAAAAATTAATCTTCAAAATAAAGAGATTCCTTCCTTAACCATTCATATTTCTTTACCACCTAAAAGGGAAATTCCTTCATGCTAGTGTTGCCCCACTCCTATATTCATCATAAGTAATATTAAAAAATTGATCTTCGAAATAAAGAGATTCCTTCCTTAACCATTCGTATTTCTTTACCACTTAAAAGAAAAATTCCTTCATGCTAGCGTTGCCCCACTCCTATATTCATCATAAATAATGTTAAAAAATTAATCTTCAAAATAAAGAGATTCCTTCCTTAACCATTCGTATTTCTTTACCACCTAAAAAGAAAATTCCTAGCGTTGCCCTACTCATATATTCATCATAAATAAAATTAAAAACTTAATCTTCGAAATAAAGAAATTCCTCCCTTCATCATTCATACTTCTTTACCACCTAAAAAAGAAATTCCTTCATGCTAGCGTTGCCCCACTCCTATATTCATCATAAGTAATGTTAAAAGACAGGTTCCTTCCCACCACTGCTTTCGTGTTAATCATTTTCCTTTATTCCCTGAAAGCCAGGCCTCCACCACTCGTACTACTGAGCGCGTGTTCCTTTTTGTTAGCGCTCGGCCTAACCATTATGTGGTTTATCGCGCAATAGTACTTTGTTGTTATTGATTTTTTTTTTTAAATATCTACTTTTCGAACTCACAAGAAATTGACACGTTCTAAAAACAAAGGGATTTAGAAATCGCACACGCACAAGATTTTTATATTTATTAAATAATTTTGAGTTATAATAAATTTCAATAATATAATAGAAGAGAGTATTATTTATAATTTTTTTTTTAAAATATTTATAATTTTGAGATGTCATATATTAGTAGAGATATATTCTAATTTGTATTTATAAATTTTTTGAGAGATCAAAGTTTTTGAATATTAATTTCTTTTAGATAATAATACTTGAAGTTGCATTTAAGATATTTGACTTCTTGAGATTTGATAATTGCAATGCAGTTAACATAGATTTAATGTTGATTTTTATATACGTCATGTGGGTCAACTCCATGTTGATCAAGGATTACACCGTCTTTCATTTCTTTATCAAACACACTAATACAATGTTTTAATCAATAATATATATATATATATATTATATAATATATATATATAGATAGATAGATAGATAGTTAGTTTCAATTCACTTTATGTAATATGGACATTGAAATATTTTATTTATGGTTGACATTAAAATAAGTTTTTATTATTAAAAATCTAACACTTCGCTAGATCTCCTTTATAGTGGGCTATAAAACACCCTTGTAGTAGAAATTTCAATGTACATTTGAATCATTAATTTTGTTAGTATTCAAGTCAATTTGGTCAAGCATTTAAGGATAGGACAAATAATGACAGAAAAATAATAATACACACAAATTTCATCTTTCTTTATATGAAGTTAGTATAAAATTATGTTACTTAATATGGACACTAAAATATTTTATTTATGACTGACACCAAAATAAGTTTTTATTATTAAAAATCTAACTCTTCACTACATCTCCTTTATAGTGGGCTAGAGAACACCCCTATAGTAGAAATTTCAATGTACATTTGAATCATTAATTTTGTTGGTATTCAAGTCAATTTGGTCAAGCATTTAATGATAGGACAAATAATGATAGAAAAATAATAATGCACACAAATTGTATGTGGTAAATCCCTAACAATTTGTTAGGGAAACATCTAAAGGAGAGACAAAGATTTTACTATCACGAGAAAATTATAATTAGGCTTACACCATAGCCTCCTAATCCCTTGGGATTTATAAATGTAAAAGGTATCATTACAATAGTTTTGGTACTATTAGTTGGTTTGTAAACCAATACCGTTAGAATAACTATAACAACAATTACTTATGAAAAATAATTTTTACATTTTGATTTAATGGAATTTTGTCACGTTCTAATCATCTCCACATTAACAACAATTTTTCTAAAGCCAAAATATTTTCATCCCCTTCTGTACATGTAGAGAAGAAAAATGCTATTGCAACTTCTCTATCAGCACTAGTTTTGTTAATATGTCTACAATGTTTTCTTGAGTGTGGACCATTTTAAGGTCTACTCCACCTCCATCAATGACCTATCTTACAAAATGGTATTTTATATCAATATGTTTGGTCTTGCTATGATAAACTAGATTTGTAGCCAAATGTATAACACTTTAACTATAGCAAAATACAATTATGTTGTTCTACACTTTTCCAAGTTCACTTAGAAGACACTTCAACCAAATTTCCACTTTGCAAGCATGTGAAGCATTAATGTACTTTTCCTCTATGACAGATAAAGAAACTATTTCTTGAAGCTTCAACATCCAATAGATGGATCTCTTGCAATCCCCTTGCAAGAGTGAAGACATATCTTGAATTAGACCTCCTATTTTCCAAACCACTTACAAAATCTACATCAACCTATTTGCAGACATAATCATTATAACCATTAAAGGCGGTGCAATGATCATTGGTTTATATAAGATACCGAAGAACCCATTTCATTATAGCTCAGTATTCTTTTCTCGAATTTTTTGTAGGTTTTAATCTCATACAAAAATTACCTGCATACGAATTCTAAAGCACAAAAAATAAACAATAGCAAGATCATAATACATAAAACAAATATATAGAGACATTTTCCCCTCGATCCCAAAACCAGGACTACCTGATTGATTTTTCATTGTGTTCCTTTCAATGTTATAATACATATAAATAAATGATGAAGCATGCAATACCATGGACCGAAAACCATCGCACCCAAAACCATGTGTGAAAACCATGCAAAAAACCATAGGTATATTGGCCCAGTTAATATAGGGTCCAAAAAAAATTCCCTCGAGGTGTTGTCCCAGACCCTGTAGAGGGGGAATAACTGCCCCCCTCAAACCCCCCGTGACCCCCCCACTACGCAATCAGTGCAACAAAGGTCCGCTAGTCGTGGAAAGAATATAACACAACCCAACATTCTCCCACTTGTTTTTTTCTTTCCACGAGAGAGCTTAGTCATTTATCCACCCCTGCAATGCCCATTGTTTGTATACACCAAGAGAACTTCTCAGAGCTCACAGATTTTGTCAATGCATCTGCAGTATTCTTCAAAGTGTCCACCTTTA
>APFE031472712.1:5754-36949 GCA_000404065.3 Pinus taeda
GGTGTATAAGCAGTTTTACGGATTGTTTGGTAAACCTCTTGCCTAGTTCTCCAGAGTAGTCACTTTTGATCCTTTTCGGACTCCCTAAAAGAAAAGGTGTAAGTGAGCGTCTTGTCACTTCGTGCTCATTAAATATTCGAAGGAGACTAGAGTAATCTTTTCGTCCTTTTCTCGACTCTCAAAAAATGAAAAGGTCAAGTTCAGTGTCTTAAAATTTATTTGGCCACGATCACATATAACTCGGTTAAATTTTGTTTGCGTTAGTCTGAGTAGGGTCTGGTTTCGTTAGATTCCCTAGGATTTTGTGAAGTTCCATCCTGGTGGAATTACCAATCTCGTCTCCCGAGATACCGGTTGTGAGTGAAATTCTTCCTATTGTTCCAAGTATACAACCACTTAACTCTCGTGCTCCAGGCGACGAGGATTACCAATTGTATTCGAACCCTATTTGGGAACCTTCTCAAAACGGTGTCCCTTTCTAGGAATACACTTCTCCTCGACAATCATTTCCTTCTGATATGGAAAACCCATCCCCTACTACGACTGATGAATCCGGTGTGCCAGGGGACGAGATTCCCAGCACAATGGAATCCACACATGTTAGTAGAACTGCTACTACCGGGGGACTACCTCTTGGCTATAGAGAATTGCGTGATTTTCTATCATCTCCTTTTCCGACTTCTATTTGGTCACCACCCATTTTCTCCAATACGGAGCCTTCGACTCCACAATCTCGTGGTACAGCTGTTACCTCAGTCACAACCCCTCCAACAGTATCTGTGGCTTCTTCGACCCCTATTTTTAGTCGACCTTCGACCTCTTTCTTCCTAGGTTTTGATCCTGCATCGAATATCCCACTTGAAGGGCAATACGATTAGTATCTACCACCTCCTAGGACTCGGACAGGTCAACCGACTATGGAGGTTTTAGTTCCGCTGTCAATAGATTGGGCTTCCACCTCTTATCATGGTGGTCAAGCGTCGTATGCGCAACCCGAACAACCACATCAGCAAAACCTACAAGGAAAATCCTTCCAAGGAAACCCTTTTTCCTATGGTGGTCCTTTTTTCACCTCTCATATGCAACCTACTGGTAATCCAGGCCAACCTTCCACTCAGCAAGCTCAGCCTGGTATCCAGCAAGGCTCTCATACTGGACAAACCAGTCAATCATTTGTTAACCCAATCAACCTAACGTCCAGTATACCCAAGTTTTTGGCCAAGCTGCCCAATCGATTGGTCAACCAACTGTCCAGTATACTCAATCTTCTGGACAAACTGGTCAGCCTCAAACACAGTTGGGCCAATCACTTGCCCAGCCCACTCAGCCATCTGGTATGATAGGACAACCGTCTGCTGCACAACAGCAACCTCAGTATCAGCAGGTAGGTCAACCTCAATATCAGCAGGTAGGTCAACCTCACTATCAGTAGGTAGGCCAACCTTAGTACCAGCAAGGTTATCCTTCTGCTCAGATATCCCAACCTACTGGACAGTCTACTGGCGCTGCTCAAACCGGACCTTGGCCCCAAGTAGGACCCCACAATCCATCTGGTTCTCAAATGCAGGCTGGAGTTCAATCTCAAACATTTTATCAAACTCAGTCTGGTTCTCAAACTCAATTTGGGGTCCCACCACACTACGGTTATCAACAACCTCAAGGGCAACCTTTGTTTGCCCCTTACCAGAATTATCAACAACCATATGCTACTTCTGCAGCATCGTTTGGTAATCCATACGCTGGGGGGAAAAACACAAATCCCTACGGCCAATACACCATGGGGCCACATCCGTCAGGGCAAAGCCCATGGGGGCAACCACCACCTGGTTGGAACCCGGGTGCTCCATCCTACCAGCAGCCCCAGATGTCTTTCAATCCTCAGTTACCATTCTTAGCGACTTTAGAATTACCGGATGTGTCCAAACTGACTAATGATCCTATTCTTCATAATCCTTATTGGCCTCCGGTTCCCACCAAAATTCCTGGTGATTGTCCAAAATTCGATGGTAAAGCTAATGAAGATCCACAAGCTCATGTCATGACCTATCATCTTTGGCGTTCATCCAATTCATGGCTTGATGATTCAATTTGGCTTCGCCTTTTTCAAAGGACTCTCACTGGCTCTGCCGCTAAGTGGTATATTGAGCTCAATCGCGGATCCTTTCAGGATTTCAACTCGTTGGCTATGGCATTCCTTACTCATTTTTAGTTGCCCATTCGTTATGAAACGGGCACACACCTCCTCACATCCTTAAGACAGACAACAGCTACGCATATCTCTGATCACATCCATGAATGGAGACGGCATAGACGTATGATTAAATTTTGGATTCCCGACCAGCTTCTTACGGATTGGTTCACGACTTCGTTCGTCCCTCCAATAGCTCGTGACATTGCTATGGGAGCGTGTGTTACTGAAGAGCAAGCTATCGCGCATGCTCAATACCTCGACTTGGTTTATTCTCAGTCAGGTACATTGCATGATTATTTGCCTGATGCCCCTAGACTAGGAACATCCAAAGCCCCGCCAACACCTACTGTTGATGGCATTATTGGGTCTGTTAGTTCATCCTCCAAGAAAAATTCCGCGAATCCTGGGAAGCAGAAGTCAAATGCTCCAATTGAAACCACTTCTCAAGTTATACCTACTTCTAAACCTACTTCCGAGGTTAATGCCGTTCAGTCCACCAAGACAGACAAAACCTCGAAAGCAAAAAAGAAAGAGAAAGCGAAAAATAAGCCAGAACAACCTAAACAAGAACCCCCTAAACCTCAATCTGAGGAGAGTGCCAAACGCAAACCCAAGTATCCTTGTCTTATCTGTGATGAGGATCACTATACCAAAGACTATCCTCGGCAGTCTGAAGTTAGTCATTTGTTGAAAGGCGCTCCCGGGGTCCCTGCGGTGCTTAAAGAACCCTTTCCCTCACAACAAACTCAAATGGTCGCTGACCCCTCTCAACCTCCCTCTTCCTTCGTTTCCCAAGTGTTCATGGCGGGAGCAATACCTGTTAATATCAATACTCAAACAAAGGATTATCCATCTGCCGGGAAGGAGCCTGAGGTTCCCCCCAGTGCTCCTCCGTTCAGTTCAAGCCCTCTCCATATCGAGAGACCTAGTACTGAAACGCCTCTTCGACCCCCTCCAAAAGGAGTACTCCAGAAATCTTCTTACAACCCAAATGCCCGTGCTACTCAGCACTACAATATCGTTGAGGATTTAGCCTAGACTCCATCAGCTATGTCCGCTTTAGAAGTTCTCCAGAGCTGCCCCTCTTAGAGGAAGTCCTTTCTATCTGCTATCGGCAGTATAGACCCGGCTGACTCAGATTTAATTACGTTTGACTTAGACCGCCATACACAGAGACTGCCTCCCCAAATTGCATTCCTTATACAGGTCGTTATTGATAAGAAAACTATCCATCGTACAGTCATCGATGAAGGTGCTTCAACTTGCATCATGTCTGTTGCCTGTTGGAAAGCTATTGGTTCTCCAACGTTGAGTCAGTCTCCCACAACCTTGGAAGCTTTTGATGGAACAGCATCTCGTCCTTATGGTATCCTCCCACGTTTACCCATCTCTTTGGAAGGGAAAATGGTTGAGATGGAACTTGAAGTCGTTGATGCTACTTTAACGTACAACCTCCTTCTCGTACGCAGCTGGATCTATGCAATGCAAGCTATCGCTTCATCTTACTTTTGTATCATTCGTTTCCCTAACCAAGGGAAGATTATTACGGTCGACCATTTGACATTCTTCACTTCCTCTTCGGAAGGAACTATCCCTTTTGTGGAGCATACCTCCAAATCAATTGAGAGTCTAGGTCACGCGCTTTTCAAAGATCCCGCCCTTATGGGTGTTTTTCTAGCCCCACCTCCAAATGTTGCTTCTGTCAATATGATTTCTACTTGCCTGGATCCATGGATCGTTCCTCCTATTGACCAAGTAGATTCTTGGGGCGACCAGATGCCATTGAGTCCTTCCGAACTCAACTATGTTGAAATCGTAGCTGCATCGGCTCATTCTTCTGAACTTGCTCTTTCGAGCACGATTTTCCACATGTTCGCTCCATCCTTAGGGTTTGTTGATCAAACTTATTTGGACCCTTTAAAAGAAATATTTTCTTCCGACGAAGCTATTATAGAGACCATGTCTCTCGAGGAACCTCCTTGGCACGATACCAACCATCGTTCCTCGTTTCTCTCTGTCCCTCAGGATGTGCCAACTCCTATTCAACGGTTTGCTCCTTGTTTCCCGTTCTGATTCCTTTAGTCACCTGTTCAAGTTTACCAAACTTCTTCTGAAGGTAATATGGAAAACATTACGCAAACCTAGCCCATCGACATCTCTATCAAACCAGGGATCCTCGAACACATTCATCTTGGAGTCACTTGTACTCCGGAGGAGATTCAACTTTATTCGAACCTTTTTCGTGAATTTCGTGATGTTTTTGCTTGGTCCTATGAAGAAATGCCCGACATTGATCCTAGCATAGTGGTGCATGAAATTATCACGTACCCAGGTGCTAAGCCTGTTCGTCAACATTTACATCCAGTCCACCCCCGAAAGGCCGCAATGATCAAGGCCGAAGTAGAGAAGCTTCTTAAAGCTGGTTTTATTTATCCTATCCCGCTCACAGATTGGGTTTCTAATATTGTACCTGTCACTAAAAAGCAGGGAACTATCCGCGTTTGTGTTGATTATCGTGATATTAATCGGGTCTGTCCTAAAGATAATTTCCCCACACCATTCATTGATCAGATTATTGATGAGTGTGCGGGAAGCGAGATTTATTCTTTTATGGACGGTTTTTCTGGTTACAACCAGATCAATATTGCCCCCGCTGATCAACACAAGACTGCTTTCATCTGTCCATGGGGTACTTTTTCCTATAAGAAGCTCCCTTTCGGTCTCAAAAATGCCGGCGCTACCTTCCAACGTGCAATGTCCTACGCTTTTCATGATATACGACACATTGTACAGCCATACTTGGACGATCTTCCAGCTCATTCAGCCAAGCGTCAGGACCACCCTACTCACCTTCACGAGATATTTCTTTGCTGTCGACACTACCGAATTAGGCTTAATCCTCACAAGTGTGTCCTGTGCGTAGAATCGGGTCGACTTCTAGGATTTGTCATCTCCAGCGAGGGCATCCGACTGGATCCCCTCATAGTCGAAGCCATTTTGAATCTTCCTCCCCCTGCTACCTTACAACAATTGCAGAGCTTGCAAGGAAAAGCAAATTTTTTACGTCGTTTCGTTCCCAACTACGCCGAGGTGGCTAAAGGTTTTACAGGATTACTTAGAAAGGATGTCCCTTTTCATTGGGATACTGTGGCTCAAGAATCTTTTGAGCGACTCAAGGGTCTCCTTGTTTCTGCTCCATTGCTTCGCCCTCCAAACTATCATCATGACTACACCCTGTATTTAGTTGCCGCCGACACCACTATCGGCATGGTTCTTGTTCAAACCGACGACGATGACACTGAGCATGTTATTTATTATCTCAGTAGAAACCTCTTAGATATGGAAACTCGATATGCACATGTCGAGAAGTTGGCGTTAGCCGCCGTTTGCACTGTCCAACGTTTCCGTCATTATATTCTGCTGCGCACTACTACCGTGATTTCCGATTGCAACCCCATGACGTATATCTTGTCACGCCAGTTGCTGGGGGGAAAGTACTCAAAGTGGATTGTCATCCTCCAAGAGTTTGACTTGGAGTTCGCTGCTGCCAAGTCCAAGAAATCACTGGTTTTTGCTGAGTTAATTTTCTCTTTGCCATCTTCTTCTTCGCCATCTCATACCGAAGATCACATTCCAGATGAGACCTTGTTTCTCATTAGCACCCTCGACCCCTGGTACGGTGATATTCTCGTATATTTTCAGACGTCCTCCTTTCGCCCGGGCACTTCCAAAGACGCTCGGCGAAGGATTCGTCATCAATCTCAACCATATCGTATCATTGGGGATACCTTATATCGCCTTGGCACCGACTCTGTTCTCCGCCATTGTCTTACTCACGAGGAAGCTGAGAGAGTCTTGAACGACTGCCACTCAGGTGCTTGTGGTGGTCACATGTCTGGTTACGCAACTTCCCAAAAGATCCTCCGTGCTGGCTATTTTTGGCCTTCCATTTTCAAGGATTGCATTCTCGTGGTCCGTTCCTATCACGAGTGCCAAATATTCCAGCGGAAGATGCGAGCACCCCCCGCTCCTTTGCACCCTGTTGTTACCGTTGGCCCTTTTGCCAAATGGGGCATTGATTATGTCACCTGTAACCCTTGCTCGGCCGAGGGGCATGGGTTAATCATCGTTTCCGTCGATTATTTTACTAAATGGGCCGAGGCGATGCCTACACTAAATGAAGACGGTCACACAGCGGCGCAATTTTTATTTAACCACGTAATTTCGCGATTCGGCGTCCCTCAAGCCATCATCACTGATCACGGAAAGCATTTCCAGAATCATATGATGACAGAACTAACAACCCAGCTAGGCCTAAAACACGAGAGTTCTACTCCGTACTACCCTCAGTCTAATGGCCAAGTTGAAGCGATCAATAAGATTTTGGTTACAATGCTTCAACGTACCGTTGGCATGCACAAGTCTAACCGGCATTTGATGTTGTTCCCTGCTTTGTGGGCTTACCGAACTTCCGTGAAGGATGTCATTGGTTTCACTCCATTTCAACTAGTTTATGGACTAGAGGCTACCCTTCCAATTGAGTGTGAAATCCCTTCATTAAAATTAGCCGTCAAGCTACTTCCCAACACTACCCCATTAGAAGAACGTCTCCTTAATCTGGAATGTTTAGATGAGACTCGACGCCTAGCTAATTTGGCCATCAAAACGCAGAAGAAGCGAGTCAAATCTCGCTTTGACCAGACTGTACATCCACGTTCTTTTAACGAGAGAGACTTAGTTCTGCTGTATGATCAGGCAAACGATAAGCTAGGACCAGGAAAAATCGAATCCATGTGGCTAGGCCCTTATATTGTCAAGAAAGTTTTGGAAAAAGGGGCCTATGAGCTAATTGATTATGAAGGGAACCCTCTCGCACAACCCCGAAATGGGTTGTATTTGAAAAAATACTATGCGTGATGCTAGTACGCTTCATTTTGTATATACATTTACTCTAGCAAGTGTGTTGTGTATGTGTGTTAGAAATTTTTAGTGACTTGATTGTCGCTTATTGTGTCTTTCACTTCTTGCGCAGATGTCTAATACGCCTTATATTGGTTTCGTTGATGGTGCCTGTCACAGTACTCATAACTTGTCCTCTGCGGCATGGGTGATCTATGATCCTCATGGTGAGCTGATAGCTCTTCAAGGTGTCTGTTTGGGTCGTACCATGAATAATGTCGCCAAATATTGTGCCGTAATCGAACTCCTTACTGAAGCAATCAATCTTGGCATTCGGGCATTGGTGGTAAACCTGGATTCTCAACTTGTCGTCCTCCAGCTCAACAGGCGTTATTCCGTCAGAAACCATCATATTCTAAGGTTGTATTTACGTGTAAGATTGTTAGAGAGGAATTTTGAGTTTATTACATATCAACATATTCCACGACAATTGAACACATTATCTGATGCACTGGCTAATCATGTATTAGATAGACATTTGCGAAATTTGTAAATAAAACATTATACAACCAAGCACATGAAAACACAATAAGAAACCATAATCATATGTATATATATATATGTGTGTGTGAGTCAAAATGTTCGCGCCCCGCGCGTTACAAAAAATAATACATGTCCATACAGCTGCTGACAGCGTGCTCCTCAAAAAATATGCAAAAAGCAAACCTAGGCGTTTAATCACGGTGATGCTCATGATAGCATGTCACCGCTCGCACCAAAGGTCTCAATAGACGATCGACACGAGTATATACTCCCACCATGTGCCCTTGATACGCTCTAGGCATGTCCTCCAACCTTCCGTAATCTGGAATGCCTCGAGTAAGTGCCTCGAGGTTCTGTACGAGATCATCCTCACCCTCTATCTGAGGGTCCGCTGCAGGTTGTGCTCTTCTCACATTGTGAGGCAGGTCAGCTGGTCGCTCCGTACCAACATCTGTATACATATATAGACGCTGTAAGAGATAGGAATGTATTAACAAAAAAAAACTTAAATACATAAAAACATTAAAAAACAAAGAGTTCTTACCCAGCTCCTCATCTCAGTCCTCTTCGTCAGGCAGGGGGAGATCGGGATCTCCAGTGAAATCTGTGCCCGCATAGGGCCAGTCCTCAATGACGATCATCTGGTGTCGGAGCCAGATAAAGAACTCAGGCTTCCAGGACATCTGTTGGCCCCCTCCTCCTCTGGGCATAAGTTCTGCCCATCGATGCAACCTCGGTTCCCTCAACACTGGGTCTGCCACTATTCCCCCGGGTACCCGGAAGATCAGCAGTCGCTCTAGAAAGAAAGTCACAACTATCGACCCATATCCAAACTGTTTGTTTCCATCTTGCTTACACTTGGTAAGCTATCGTTTAATATTGGTCATCACCGCCATGGCCCAATCAAACAATGTCAGATGGAGACATTCAGTGGCCAACAGCAAATGATTTTTGTTGGCCTCATGGGGCGCCTCTATCCCAGCTGCCCGGCTAATGGTGAATAAAATGACTTGTAGAACCAAGTTGGGCACCGTGTTGATATCTACCTTCTTGCTATTTGCTCCAAACTATGCTCCAAGACACACTCGTTCCATCACTTCCCCTATCTTCTCCCCGGAAGGCCGACTACCTGTCAAAATAGGCCGTGCACCTCGCCGTGACAATCCAATGATAAAATAGACATCGGAAACATCCAGATCCAATGTCTGGTCCTTCAGGCGAAATACCTGATCTTCTACATCCCAAGCATCTACTATGAAACGTAGTAGCTCAGGTTGTGCACGTAGGTATAAAGTGTGGAAGAATTTTTTCAATCCACCGTCTCTTAGAGCATTCATACAGTCATCATCCTCCAATGCCAACGCATCAACTTCATTATGCTCTCGTTCCTTCCATTCTAGAACCATTTTTGGCAAAACCCTGCAACCAAAGGCAAAATTTCAATTCTTAGATCATTAATGAAATATAAATTGAAATAAATTTGCAATTTTCATGGTCCAATATGTTGAAAAAAGAGATCGCGCGGTTTGCGCGACCCCTTTAGGGAAATATCGCCATTGGCGCGGTCTCGTGCAGGAAACCCGCGCCAATGGTGCAACCCTAAAATTTTGCAAATCCCCTTGCAGGGGGCTGAATTATGGATCAAAAACTTGAAAAATGGAATGAAAACAGAGCTAGGGATGAGGCCTCTTACCTGTTGCAGACGGCGGCTCGAATGGTCTCCTGGATTGATCGCAATCAACAGTTGAAATTTGCACCAAAAACTCTCCAACAGTGAATTCACAAGGTAAAAAGTGAAAAGTAAATTTATTTTTTACCATTTTACTATTTATAGCATTATTTTGACCTAAAAATACATTAGAAATGATATTTTTTGAGTATTTTTAGGATATTTTTATGTCGAAGTGGGTTTTACGCTGTTTTTCGAATGATGACAGGGCTTGTTGCAACTCAACGCAACCAAACGAGCTTCTTTTTAACTTTTTCAAGCTCGGTAAAACATGAGAAAATGTTGCCTTACGGTCTGCTTTCAGCTCTTTTCCTGACCTTTTAAAGAGGAAAAGATTGCTGAGTTATCCCTCTTGGCTCGTTAAACGTTACTAAGGGGCGGTCGTTTTAAGTTCTTTTATCGACCGTTAAAATATAAAATATTACCGGGTTTTGTCGTTTCAAACTCGTTAATGGTTACGAAACGATTTGATTTTGATCACTTTTCTAATTTTTCAGGTCGAAATCACTATTCATGAAAAGTACTCCTCGATCGTAACGGTCGGGCGGTTCTTTCGGGCATTATTTTATACCTTTTCGGGCCCGAGAGACACAACTTTACGAAAAAGGACACCCTTGGAGTTTCCTTTTCTGCTTTCTTTTCAAACTCTCTAAACACGAAAAGATGCCGAGTTCTTCCTTTGTCAGACTCGTTAAACCCTGATGACATCGGATCTTGTCGAAATGACACGCCACAAGCATATGCTATCCCCATCAAGATTGTTAAAAATAATTGGGGTACTCGCCAGAAATGGTGGGGGAAAAAGAAAATTTAGCGTACCATTGGCATGCACAAGTCTAACTGGCATTTGATGTTGTTCCCTGCTTTGTGGGCTTACCGAACTTCCGTGAAGGATGCCACTGGTTTCACTCCATTTCAACTAGTTTATGGACTAGAGGCTACCCTTCCAATTGAGTGTGAAATCCCTTCATTAAAATTAGCCGTCGAGCTACTTCCCAACACTACCCCATTAGAAGAACGTCTCCTTTATCTGGAACGTTTAGATGAGACTCCACACCTAGCTAATTTGGCCATCGAAACGTAGAAGAAGCGAGTCAAATCTCGCTTTGACCAGACTGTACATCCACGTTCTTTTAACGAGAGAGACTTAGTTCTGCTGTATGATCAGGCAAATGATAAGCTAGGACTAGGAAAACTCGAATCCATGTGGCTAGGCCCTTATATTGTCAAGAAAGTTTTGGAAAAAGGGGCCTATGAGCTAATTGATTATGAAGAGAACCCTCTCGCACAGCCCCGAAATGGGCTGTATTTGAAAAAATACTATGCGTGATGATAGTACGCTTCATTTTGTATATACATGTACACTATCAAGTGTGTTGTGTATGTGTGTTAGAAATTTTTAGTGACTTGATTGTCGCTTATTGTGTCTTTCACTTCTTGTGCAGATGTCTAATACGCCTTATATTGGTTTCGCTGATGGTGCCTGTCGCAGTACTCGTAACTTGTCCTCTGCGGCATGGGTGATCTATCATCCTCATGCTGAGCTGATAGATCTTCAAGGTGTCTGTTTGGGTCGTACCACAAATAATGTCGCCGAATATTGTGCCGTAATCGAACTCCTTACTGAAGCAATCAATCTTGGCATTCGGGCATTGGTGGTAAACCTGGATTCTCAACTTGTCGTCCTCCAGCTCAACAGGCGTTATTCCGTCAGAAACCATCATATTCTAAGGTTGTATTTACGTGTAATATTGTTAGAGAGGAATTTGAGTTTATTACATATCAACATATTCCACGACAATTGAACACATTATCTGATGCATTGGCTAATCATGTATTAGATAGACATTTGCAAAATTTGTAAATAAAACATTATACAAGCAAGCACATGAAAACACAATAAGAAACCATAATCATGTGTATATATATATGTGTGAGTCAAAATGTTCGTGCCCCACGCATTACAAAAAATAATACATGTCCATACAGCTGCTGACAGCATGCTCCTCAAAAAATATGCAAAAAGGAAACCTATGCATCTAATCACGGTGATGCTCATGATAGCATGTCACCGCTCACACCAAACGTCTCAACAGACGATGGACACGAGTAGATACCCCCACCGTGTGCCTCTGATACGCTCTATGCAGCTTCGCCAACCTGCCGTAATCTGGAATGCCTCGAGTAAGTGCCTCGAGGTTCTGTACAAGATCATCCTCACCATCTATCTGAGGGTCCGCTGCAGGGTGTGCTCTTCGCACATTGTGAGGCAGGTCAGCGGGTCGCTCCACACCAACATCTGTATACATATATAGACGCTGTAAGAGATAGGCATGTATTAACAAAAAAAAACTTAAATACATAAAAACATTAAAAAACAAAGAGTTCTTACCTAGCTCCTCATCCCAGTCCTCTCCGTCAGGCAGAGGAAGATCGGGATCTCCAGTGAAATCCGTGCCCGCATAAGGCCAGTCCTCAATGACGATCATCTGGTGTCGGAGCCAGATAAAGAACTCGGGCTTCCAGGACATCTGTTGGCCCCCTCCTCCTCTGGGCATAAGTTCTGCCCATCGATGCAACCTCGGTTCCCTCAACACTGGGTCTGCCACTATTCCCCCGGGTACCCGGAAGATCGACAGTCGCTCTAGAAAGAAAGTCACAACGATCGACCCATATCCAAACTATTTGTTTCCATCTCGCTTACACTTGGTAAGCTTCCGTTTAATATTGGTCGTCACCACCATCGCCCAATCAAACAATGTCGGATGGAGACATTCAGTGGCCAACAGAAAATGATTTTTGCTGGCCTCATTGGGCGCCTGTATCCTGGTTGCCCGGGTAATGGTGAATAAAATTACTTGTAGAACCAAGCTGGGCACCGTGTTGATATCTACCTTCTTGCTATTTGCTCCAAACCGTGCTCCAGGACACACTCGTGCCATCACTTCCCCTATCTTATCCCCGGAAGGCCGACTACCTGTCAAAATAGGCCGTGCACCTCGCCGTGACAATCCAGTGATAAAATAGACATCGGAAACATCCAGCTCCAATGTCTGGTCCTTCAGGCGAAATACCTGATCTTCTACGTCCCAAGCATCTACTATGAAACGTAGTAGCGCAGGTTATGCACGTAGGTATGAAGTGTGGAAGAATTTTTTCAATCCACAGTCCCTTGGAGCATTCATACAGTCATCATCCTCCAATGCCAAGGCATCAACTTCATTATGCTCTCGTTCCTTCCATTCTAGAACCATTTTTGGCAAAACCCTGCAACCAAAGGCAAAATTTCAATTGTTAGATCATTAATGAAATATAAATTGAAATAAATTTGCAATTTTCACGGTCCAATATATTGAAAAAAGAGATCGCGCGGTTGGCGCGACCCCTTTAGGGAAATATCGCAATTGGCGCAGTCCCGTGCAGGAAACCCGCACCAATGGCGCAACCCTAAAATTTTGCAAATCCCCTTGCAGGGGGTTGAATTATGGATCAAAAACTTGAAAAATGGAATGAAAACAAAGCTAGGGATGAGGCCTCTTACCTGTTGCAGACGGCAGCTCGAATGGTCTCTTGGATTGATCGCAATCAGCAGTTGAAATTTGCACCAAAAACTCTCCAACAGTGAACTCACAAGGTAAAAAGTGAAAACTAAATTTATTTTTTACCACTTCACTATTTATAGCATTATTTTGACCTAAAAATACATTAGAAATGATATTTTTTGAGTATTTTTAGGATATTTTTATGTCGAAGTGGGTTTTACGCTGTTTTTCGAATGATGACAGGGCTTGGTGCAACTCAACGCAACCAAACGAGCTTCTTTTTAAC
Source organism: Pinus taeda (assembly GCA_000404065.3). Classification (NCBI taxonomy): domain Eukaryota; kingdom Viridiplantae; phylum Streptophyta; class Pinopsida; order Pinales; family Pinaceae; genus Pinus; species Pinus taeda. The sequence continues at coordinate 18,945 of APFE031472712.1, forward strand.
TTTTTCAAGCTCGGTAAAACATGAGAAAATGTTGCCTTATGGTCTGCTTTCAGCTCTTTTCCTGACCTTTTAAAGAGGAAAAGATTGCCGAGTTATCCTTCTTGGCTCGTTAAACGTTACTAAGGGGCGGTCGTTTTAAGTTCTTTTATCGACCGTTAAAATATAAAAGATTATCGGGTTTTGTCGTTTCAAACTCGTTAATGGTTACAAAACGACGTGATTTTGATCGCTTTTCTACTTTTTTAGGTCGAAATCACCATTCATGAAAAGTTCTCCTCGATCGTAATGGTCGGGCGGTTCTTTCGGGCATTATTTTATACTTTTTCGGGCCCGAGAGACACAAATTTACGAAAAAGGACACCCTTGGAGTTTCCTTTTCTGCTGTCTTTTCAAATTCTCTAAACATGAAAAGATGCCGAGTTCTTCCTTTATCAGACTCATTAAACCCTGATGAAATCGGATCTTGTCGGAATGACACGGCACAAGCATATGCTATCCCCATCAAGCTTGTTAAATGTAATTGGGGTACTCGCCAGAAATGGTGGGGGAAAAAAGAAAATTTTGGGAACCATAATTATTGTCGTCGACAGTATGTCGCTCTTGAACATGGCAGTTCTTTGCTTTCGTGTCGAGGTGGGGATATCTCATCTCATTTTTCACTTGCCTCCGTGGGTTTGGGTAATCCTATTTGACCTCTCATCTGCTCATTGCCTCGTCATCATGACCTCTGATCCATTGATGTCAGATACTGCCAATTCCACTGTCGTGCCGCCGATGTGTTCAAGAGAAGTTGACCTCAGAAAGAAACAACCTCTGTCTGATAGTTCATAAATCTTAATTCACAATATTGTCTCTTCCCGTCTCATGTCGATGATGTGGGAAACATTATGGCCCACCTTCAACGAAGATCACTTCCTGTTGACTTCAACTCATTATCCAGAAAAGTGACCTAGAGACTCCCTTCCGGTACCTTGGAGCCTGCATGCCTCAATGGCAGGTCTTCGTGTTCGACACGAGGTTTTCATCATTGGCCTCCGATCGGATGACTCTACGAGTGTTCGACATCGGCTCATTTATTCACACGTCGTAGACTGTACCTATAGTACCTTGAGGGCCATTGTCATTATTGGTGGTACCTCTCGCGTCTGTTAACAGCTTTCATCATTGGCTGGTAATCAGATGATGTCCATGCGTGTTCGTCTTTAGCTCACATGTTCACATGCTTGAACTTGTACTTCTGTTCGGGTCGAGGTGAAGCGCAAGACCCTAGATTGTGTCTGTTGTAATCCAGGTGTGATTTTTGATACATGACTCATTCATTGGATGGCTGCGACCATACCTGAGTCAATTCATTGATCCTAACAAGATGGTTGCGTCCATACTATGGATCTAGATATCATGTACTCTCTTATGGATGGTTGCGACCATGCCATGTACATCATGTATTTGAACTATCAAATTGTATCTCTCAATGTAGATTCTCGGCGGCAGCTATATATGTTCTTGTAAAGCATTTCACCCCTCTCTCTCTTGGGCCTCATGCTTTAGGGGGCATCTGTTACACAGTAATTTGTCATCGTTGGTCACCGTCCCTGTTACCCTTGTTTTCGTACATTGGAGGACACATTACTGGATTTGTGACCAGTGACATAACCAAAAAACACTTGCATTGTGTTCCCCTGAGTATGTACTTCATCTTCCCTGAACACACCTTTTGCAAATTATCCCTAAAAAGTGCCCTTTTTCCATTAGCGCGGGTACACAGTGTCTTACCCGCGCCAATGACTCCGTTCCTCAAAAGGGGGTGCGCCCATTGGCGCTCTATCCTAGAGAAACACCCGCACCACCTAAATTTGGTAATGATTTTTGGCCAACGCGCACCCATATGTTTTTTCCTCTCTTGTCATGAAGTTCTATGAAGGAAAAATCCTCAAGATAGAGGTCGAAAGTCATTTTTTATCCATGACAACTATGCTGAGTGGCTTTTCAGGGATAATGCAAATCCACAACAGGTGTCCTGGTACAATGTATCTTCCTCCCTTCTCCATCTATAAATGGTTGTGCTCATGCATTAAACAAGCTAGTTTTGCTAGAGTCTTTGTGAGTGCTGAAGTAATGCTGGAGTGATAGTGAGAATTGTGAAGCATAAGCAGGTTATGCTGCCGAAATTCTGAGAGAGGGAATGTCTTTTGCAAGGCGTATTTAGCTGCTCGCCCAGTCAGAGGAGGTTCAACGTCAGAACCTTGGTTGTATCTTTCTCTGTTTTTACTCATTAATAGATGACTATCATTATGGTTCCACTCATGTGTCTTTATAATGATGATTGATTTATATCTTTCTTGACTGATATATAATTGCACATATTGGATTTTATGCTTGTATTTGTATCGTTCTTTGCATGTGCAGGTCTCCGTTCACGAGGATCGTGGGGATTGTGACCATCCGGAGCAAAGGAACGGGAGTGACGATTCTTCTACAACTACTAGCGTTGGAATCCAGGTAGGCCATCATCATCGATCTCTGATTTGCAATTAGGAACCTGCGTGTTAGCGTTGTGTGATTGTTGCTAGACCCGTGTTGGGCTAGTGGGATCACCTCTGTCCGCAGAGGGGATTTACCAGTTCAAGCCCTCTCCACATCGAGAGAACTAGTACTGAAATTCCTTTTCGACCCCCTCCAAAAGGAGTACTCCAGAAATCTTCTTACAACCCAAATGCCTGTGCTTCTCAGCACTATAATATCGTTGAGGATTTAGCCTAGACTCCATCGGCTATGTCCGCTTTAGAAGTTCTCCAGAGCTGCCCCTCTCAGAGGAAGTCCTTTCTATCCGCTATCGGCGGCATAGACCCGGTTGACTCGTATTTAATTACATTTGACTTAGACCGCCATACACAGAGACTGCCTCCCCAAATTGCATTCCTTATACAGGTCGTTATTGATAAGAAAATTATCCATCGTACAGTCATCGATGAAGGTGCTTCAACTTGCATCATGTCTGTTGCCTGTTGGAAAGCTATTGGTTCTCCAACGTTGAGTCAGTCTCCCACAACCTTGGAAGCTTTTGATGGAACAACATCCCGTCCTTATGGTATCCTCCCACGTTTAACCATCTCTTTGGAAGGGAACATGGTGAGATGGAAGTTGAAGTCGTTGATGCTACTCTAACGTACAACCTCCTTCTCGGACGCAGCTGGATCTATGCAATGCAAGTTGTCGCTTCATCTTACTTTCGTATCATTCGTTTCCCTCACCAAGGGAAGATTATTACGGTCGACCAGATGACATTCTTCGCTTCCTCTTCGAAAGAAACTATCCCTTTTGTGGAGCATACCTCCAAATCAGTTGAGAGTCTAGGTCACGGGCTTTTCAAAGATCCCGCCCTTATGGGTGTTTTTCCAGCCCCGCCTCTGAATGTCTCTTCTGTCAATATGATTTCTACTTGTATGGATCCATGGATCATTCCTCCTATTGACCAAGTAGATTCTTGGGGCGACCAGATGCCATTGAGTCCTGCCGAACTCAACTATGTCGAAATCGTAGCTGCATCGGCTCCTTCTTCTGAACTTGCTCTTTCGAGCACGATTTTCCACATGTTCGCTCCATCCTTAGGGCTTGTTGATCAAACTTCTTCGGACCCTTTAAAAGAAATATTTTCTTCCAACGAAGCTATTATAGAGACCATGTCTCTCGAGGAACCTCCTTAGCACGATACCCAACATCGTTCCTCATTGCTCTCTGTCCCTCAGGATGTGCCAACTTCTATTCAACGGTTTGCTCCTTGTTTCCCATCCCGATTCCTTCAGTCACCTGTTCAAGTTTACCAAACTTCTTCTGAAGGTAATATGGAAAACATTACGCAAACCCAGCCCATCGACATCTCTATCAAACCAGGGATCATCGAACACATTCATCTTGGAGTCACTTGTACTCTGGAGGAGATTCAACTTTATTCGAACCTTTTTCGCGAATTTCGTGATGTTTTTGCTTGGTCCTATAAAGAAATGCCCGGCATTGATCCTAGCATAGTGGTGCATGAAATTATCACGTACCCAGGTGATAAGCCTGTTCGTCAACATTTACGTCCAGTCCACCCCCAAAAGGCCGCAGCAATCAAGGCCGAAGTAGAGAAGTTTCTTAAAGCTGGTTTTATTTATCCTATCCCGCTCACAGATTGGGTTTCTAATATTGTACCTGTCACTAAAAAACAGGGAACTATCCGTGTTTGTGTTGATTATCATGATATTAATCGGGCCTCTCCTAAAGATAGTTTCCCCACACCATTCATTGATCAGATTATTGATGAGTGTGCGGGAAGCGAGATGTATTCTTTTATGGACGGTTTTTCTGGTTACAACCAGATCGTAATGGTCGGGCGGTTCTTTCGGGCATTATTTTATACTTTTTCGGGCCCGAGAGACACAACTTTACGAAAAAGGACACCCTTGGAGATTCCTTCTTCCTTTGTCAGACACGTTAAACCCTGATGACATCGGATCTTGTTGAAATGACACGCCACAAGCATATGCTATCCCCATCAAGCTTCTTAAAAATAATTGGGGTACTCGCCAGAAATGGTGGGGGAAAAAAGAAAATTCAGGGTACCGTTGGCACGCACAAGTCTAACTGGAATTTGATGTTGTTCCCTGCTTTGTGGGCTTACTGAACTTTCGTGAAGGATGCCACTAGTTTCACTCCATTTCAACTAGTTTATGGACTAGAGGCTACCCTTCCAATTGAGTGTGAAATCCCTTCATTAAAATTAGCCGTCGAGCTACTTCCCAACACTACCCCATTAGAAGAACGTCTCCTTTATCTGGAACGTTTAGATGAGACTCGACGCCTAGCTAATTTGGCCATCGAAACGCAGAAGAAGCAAGTCAAATCTCGCTTTGACCAGACTGTACATCCACGTTCTTTTAACAAGAGAGACTTAGTTCTGCTGTATGATCAGGCAAACGATAAGCTAGGACCAGGAAAGCTCGAGTCTATGTGGCTAGGCCCTTACATTGTCAAGAAAGCTTTGGAAAAAGGGGCCTATGAGCTAATCGATTATGAAGGGAACCCTCTCGCACAGCCCCGGAACGGGCTGTATTTGAAAAAGTACTATGCGTGATGCTAGTACGCTTCATTTTGTATATACATGTACTATAGCAAGTGTGTTGTGTATGTGTGTTAGAAATTTTCAGTGACTTGATTGTCGCTTATTGTGTCTTTCACTTCTTGTGCATATGTCTAATACGCCTTATATTGGTTTCGCTGATGGTGCCTGTCGCAGTACTCGTAACTTGTCCTCTGTGGCATGGGTGATCTATCATCCTCATGGTGAGCTGATAGATCTTCAAGTGTCTGTTTGGGTCGTACCATGAATAATGTCGCCGAATATTGTGTCGTAATCGAACTCCTTACTGAAGCAATCAATCTTGGCATTCGGGCATTTGTGGTAAACCTGGATTCTCAACTTTTCATCCTCCAGCTCAACAGGCATTATTCCATCAGAAACCATCATATTCTAAGGTTGTATTTACATGTAAGATTGTTAGAGAGGAATTTTGAGTTTATTACATATCAACATATTCCACGACAATTGAACACATTATCTGATGCATTGGCTAATCATGTATTAGATAGACATTTGTGAAATTTGTAAATAAAACATTATACAAGCAAGCATATGAAAACACAATAAGAAACCATAAACATATGTATATATATATATATATGTGTGTGTGTGTGTGTGTGTGTGAGTCAAAATGTTCGCGCCCCGCGTGTTACAAAAAATAATACATGTCCATACAGTTGCTGACAGCGTGCTCCTCAAAAAATATGCAAAAAGGAAACCTAGGCGTCTAATCACGGTGATGCTCATGATAGCATGTCACCGCTCGCACCAAACGTCTCAACAGAGGATGGACACGAGTAGATACCCCCACCGTGTGCCTCTGATACGCTCTAGGCACGTCCGCCAATCTGCCGTAATCTGGAATACCTTGAGTAAGTGCCTCGAGGTTCTGTACGAGTTCCTCACCCTCTATCTGAGGGTCCGCTGTAGGTTGTGCTCTTCGCACATTGTGAGGCAAGTCAGCTGGTCGCTCTGCACCAACATCTGTATACATATATAGACGCTGTAAGAGATAAGCATGTATTAACAAAAAAAAAACTTAAATACATAAAAACATTAAAAAACAAAGAGTTCTTACCCAGCTCCTCATCCCAGTCCTCTCCGTCAGGCAGAGGGAGATCGGGATCTCCAGTGAAATCCGTGCCCGCATAGGGCCAGTCCTCAACGACGATCATCTGGTGTCGGAGCCAGATAAAGAACTCGGGCTTCCAGGACATCTGTTGGCCCCCTCCTCCTTTGGGCATAAGTTTTGCCCATCGATGCAACCTCGGTTCCTGCAACACTGGGTCTGCCACTATTCCCCTGGGTACCCGGAAGATTGGCAGTCGCTCTAGAAAGAAAGTCACCACGATCGACCCATATCCAAACTGTTTGTTTCCATCTCGCTTACACTTGGTAAGTTGCCGTTTAATGTTGGTCGTCACCGCCGTGGCCCAATCAAACAATGTCGGATGGAGACACTCAGTGGCCAACAACGAATGATTTTTGCTGGCCTCATGGGGCGCCTGTACCCCAACTGCCCGGGTAATGGTGAATAAAATGACTTGTAGAACCAAGTTGGGCACCGTGTTGATATCTACCTTTTTGCTGTTTGTTCCAAACCGTGCTCCAGGACACACTCGTGCCATCACTTCCCCTATCTTCTCCCCGGAAGGCCGACTACCTGTCAAGATAGGCCGTGCACCTCGCCGCGACAATCCAGTGATAAAATAGACATCGGAAACATCCAACTCCAATGTCTGGTCCTTCAGGCGAACCAACCATTCACAAAAAATATTCCTAGATAACACTTTTACACTAAGATATTGCAAATTCAACCTTTAGAAGGTGAAATACACATAGAATCTGACTCTTAAGACTCAACCAAATTCCATGACAAGACACATGATCTAGTATGAGAAAATACGTAGACTCGATAACACTAGGACTCACCTAAGACCTTGTCAATGAACTCCACCATAGCTTTGGTGTATATATGGAAGAAAAAATTCTGCCAATTATTCGTTTACAAACATAAATAATTTGGTGAGGTTAAAAAACTCCTTAGAGTAAAACCCTTTGAGAAAAATCATAGGCTTACCGAGGCGTTACTAAATGGCTTAATATTCATATTAGAATAATGATATATCTTTTAGTAGATTTCCCATTATTCATGATATGGATCACAAAAACCTGAATTTAGATATTCATATTAGAATCATTTTTACATTATAAAAGCAGAATTTGGGATTACAATGATAATATTGACTCAATGTTTATTCCACTACTGTATCCTTTTCTTCTTGGACTATTGACATGTACATGGTCAACATCTGGCTCTACTTGGGGACACGTTGTTTCAGTGAAGGAATGTGAGAATCTAGAATCCCGTATCCAAGAAAACAAAGAAATATCAGGTAGATATCCATTCTATTGTATATCAAAATCATCATAAACACCATCGAACATATATGGACTATTGGAATAGAAATCCTATTCTAACAATACAAAAAAATGAAACATATCGCTGTAATGAAAACTATCTAGTGACAAAAATAAAATCCTATTCTAAGAGAGAAATGAAAATCAATCTAAGAGGATAGGGTTAGAGATGACAAAAGATGCCCCATGGCATCAAATGTCATCTTTGAGGTCCAATCCAAAGAAGTTGTTTGCTTACTAGTGGATCCATTGGTTGCTTATCTGATATACATTGTTGGATCTTTGTTCTTTTAGGCTAATGAAGATTTTAAATGCTGCTCTGCATAGACCAATCAAATCTCTTCCTTTTCTTTCTCATGAAATGTGATGATGTGGAGTTTCGGGCTTGTTCTTCTAGAGGTTCAAAGAAATCGGTCAACACTGCATTATATTTTGTAGGATGTCCTTCAACCTCTGCATTGCCTGGTCTCCTAGGATCTTCAACATGATGCCTTCTTTCAACTTCTTTGTAAAGTCTGACCATACCACCCTCAGCTGCAGGAATAATAACATAAGATAAGTCCAACTGAATCCTTCGAGATTCGTTGCAAACTTTATAGATAAGAACATTCACCATACATTTGGTATATCTATAACAACAATATCCATGGTGATTATCGTATATGGGAATGCTGCTAGGAAGACTTGCAAGTCTTTGATCACACCAAGGAATTCGATTTTCTTTGAACCCATGGAGCAAATATGATGATAAAGCCTTAATATTCTTAAATTAAACTGCTTCATGACTTTCTTAGTCATGAGATTGGTTGAAGCCCTAGAATCCACCATACAATTATGCAACAAACAATCATTAACCATCAAAGTCAAGAAGAAAGGATGATGATCTTCATTCGTCATATAACAGTTAGATCCTTTAACTTGATTTCCTCATCCTTACAATGCACATCAAGCTTATCCTGTTGAGGTATACCTATAGTCTTTAGAAATGCTGCTCTTTGGGATGGAATCTTCAAAAGCTCAAGAATAGGGACAACGATCTTCGCATTACTTATCCATGTGACCCAATCAATTTTCAAACCTGATTGATGTGTTTTAGAAGCAACGTGTTCCTTATTTTTCTCTTTATATTTCTTACGATAAGTATATCCCTTACTACTAGCAATTTCCAAGATTTGCTCTTGAGATGGCTTTTCTTCATACAATTCTGTAGTTGGATCATTTTCATCACTAAAATTGTTGATGGTGAAGGATCAAGGAATCATCTCCATGACATCATTTTGAGTAGGTAAGGGGGAATGCTGATTGATCACATTGATTCCCACTTGTCCTTCATCTAAGATCCCTATGGAAAAAGCACAAGAGCTTTCTTCATGGAAGCTTTCACAAGGACGACAGAATGACACAGGCTGATCAACCACATTTGTAGACTAGTGGATTTTCTTGCATAACACTCATCTCCCTAGCATGTTCAATTTTCATATCCTTGATTAACTGAGTTAACTCTTTAATAGGGTCATGGCCAACCTTTTTGACTTCTTTTCCTTTACGCTGACAAGACTGCGTTGGACCTCTTTCAAAACCAGGAATCTCATATTTTCCAGATGCTTTCTTATCCTTTTCCAACCCTTCAGCTAAAGTCTGAGCAGTGTTTAAGTCAATTGGCTTAGCACGTCTCAACTCATAAGAAGTATCAACACTAAATGCATCTAGATAGTATTCCAACAATGATTTATCAATGGGCTTATAATCTTGATGCATGTCTTTAACAATACCATTAAACTTCTTATTAAATTCATCAATGGTCTCATTTTCCTTTTTTTTGATATCACTGATGGCTCTGAGTAAATATCTTCCTCTTCTCTTATCCCCATATTTATCTTTGAAGGCAGTGAAAATGGCTTGTAGAGAGTCAAAAGAATTATTAGGCTTGTCTAAAAACTAGTACAATGCATCTTCTTCCAAGGAAATGACAAAGAGCTTCATCTTGACATCTTCATGATTGTAAGTTGCTTTGTTAGCATGTTTCATCAAGAATGTTGAAAAGACTTTGATGTGAGCTTCAATAATGATTGCATTGTTCCCTTGGCAGGAAGGAATTTTGTCCAAACCATTTTTTGGAAGATCATAAGGATGACCCTGTATATTAGCAAAGTTACAAGGAGCGGAAAAATCCATGGTGTCTTGCCCAACAGGGCCAGGGAGAAGCAAATAGATATCAGGGAGGGCTTCTTGATGCATAAACATTCTACTTCCAATTCAAAATTTATTTTGACTAGACCTAGTGGTTTTCATTTACCAAGGGAGTTGGTTCCCTAAATGAGTGAAATTGTTAAATTTAATGTATTTTTCCAAGTTTTTAGAATAATTGCATGTAATTGATTAAGGTGAGGATTGATGTAATTAGATCTTCTCCAAAAGGGATATCTCGAGAGTATTTGGGAGAGTTAGAGAGATTTTAGAGTTAGTTGGATTTATGAGAGGATTTTGTGATCTAGGAGATCTAGATATAGGATTTGTTGAGAAGATTGTGGATTTGAACTAATTCTAGATCAGAATTCCCTTTTGTATATACTTTGTAAGACAAAAGGCATAGGGAGGAGGATAGAAAGAGTCTCGAGAGGTTTGAAGGTCGAATAGGGCCAAGAGGCCAAAGGAGGGCTTCATTGATTATCAAGCAGAAGGGCCTTTTGTAATTATTTGTTTATATATTCCTAAGGAGAACAACTCTTTTTCGGGTGTAATTGAAGTCCGAGTCTCTGTTTCTTGTTGGATGAGTGTTTGCTTATTATTTACAAGTGTGGCATATATATGTTTGTACAATTACTAATGTTGCAGGTGTGGTTGAAGCTCAGAGGGAATCCATATTGTTATATATATTGTTTGTAAGATCAGAGTAGCCAACATAAGTGTGGTGAGAATTAAGCTCAGGAGAGATAGGCATTAATTTTTCAATGAAGGATCTACGATCCATTAAATAGAGGTCATGGGAGTTTTTTTAGGAGTACCGAGCATTGTGCACTAGTAAAAGGGAAACTTGAAGATAAAGGCTGGAAAACAGTACAAAAGAGCTGAGTTTGAACCAGAGGAGCCAGAAGCGATATAATCAAGCCAGAGGAGTAGAACACAAAGGAGCAATGCACATTTAGTTTTTTAAGAGTTTCGACGGGATCGATCATTTGACAACGCCAAGAGACGGAAGTTGGACTTTTGTCGGACGAAGATTGTTAATTAACAATGCCAGGTTGGAAGGTTGGAAACCCGTAAGGTTTTCAAATTTTTGTTTTTAAAACTCGCACAACAATTGATGGAGGAGTGTGGTGGTAGTTGATGGGAAACCCAGAAGCTAAGGACTTCTAATTAATGTTATTCAGGAAAGCGCTGGGTGCTATCGAGCAAGCATTTAAGAAGAGAGCTCACGTGGTAGTGTGTGACCACCGAGGATTATAATAGGAGGATGGAAGGTTTATAAAAAGGAGCGTGAGCGACGACAAAAAGTTATTAGCGAAGAGAGGCAACGTGCAGTGGGCCATATTCGGAAGGCTACAACCTGAAAGATTGAAGAATTACCATTTTAACAAAAGTTACAAGATATGAAAGGTCTGGGTTTTTTTAAGCGCCTGGTTATAAGCGAGGTCAAAAGGCATGATTCAATGGTAGGGGAAGGCGCTGGGACTGGAGCAAAGCAAAAGGAGCCAATCTATGCCAGCTGCATTGGAAGAAAGGTAAAGGCGCTGAGTTATAATGTAATATTAGGGCATATGTTTAAAAGGATTGCATTGTAAATATTATAAAGGGAGATACCCTTTTAAATACTCCCACTATAATTTATATAAGGGGATTATATCTCGTAAGTCATATGAAGCAAGATAGGGTATGAAGGAAGCGCCTTTCTTGTAGCAGAGAATTGGGACTATGGGTAAAGCAAGCTCAGGATTGGGCTTGCATCAAAGTGGTTTCAGAGCTATATAATAGAGACAAAGTGATGATTAGATCAGTTCTTTAAGAGGGAAAGTGGTATTAGAGCATTCAAGCTCTGAATCCAAAATAAGAGTGGATGAGAAGAAGAATATGAGCTATAATAGAGGCAATTTTGATTTGTTTTGCAATTTTAAATATTGAAGATTGTTGATCATAGGGAGAAGCTTGGAAATTTATGAAGACATCAGAGACTGTGAGCACAAAAGACTACAACAGAAAAACATTGCCAACATAAAACCAAAACAGGGGAACAAGTTTGAGGCTGAAACTATTGGAGAAGCAAAAAGACAGGTTTGAATATTGTTTTTGGTATGATTGCAAAAAGAGCCTTGACGTTTCTTTAGGCATAGGGTAGATTTTGTTTTGGATTGGAAGATGTTTGTTTGAAAGATTACAATTGAATAGGAATTGTAAGGATGGAGGAAGTTGAACTGCTCCTAATATGAAGAAATATCCATAGAAGAGTGTATCAGAAGAGACAAGGTGCACAAAATTGTTTGAAGAATGAGATCTTGGGGAAAGGTCTTGATATGTATTGATGTTTTTATTGACACTAGCCATAAAGTGTTGTGTTGCAGGTAGTAGCCATACAACAAACGAAGTTGTGATAGGAAAACCCCGAATGAGAATGTGTTTGCAGGGTGGAGCAAACACTAGTAGAAGGATGCTGACATCAGTCATATAGCCAACAACGCTGTAAAAGAGAAAAGAAAGCAAGTAGGCTCTCGGAACGCTGGATGATTGTGACAAATCCCAACAACGAGATGGATTGTTGAGAAAGGACAACAGAAGTTCTCTAAAAATAAAGTGAGCAGGTGAAATTATAGCAGCCTAACAACTTTTGAAGTTGAAGAGGATATTTGCTCTAGAGGAAGGAGAAGAGGTTCTATTGTAGAGAACCAGGAGAATGACAAATTCCAATAGACAGAGTTGGGTAGAAGTTGTTGTAGGCAATTTCATAGTGAGTGTGGGTAGAATTGCCCAGAGATAGAAACAGAGAGAGAGAAAAATGGGGCTTGTTGTAGCTCACAAGTGAACAAGGAGAATTCACAAAGAAAAGGAGGTGCAATGGCTACGAATGGTCATGTGATGGGTTCAAAGGAAGGTCACGATCATAGAAGACAAAATGCTGAAACAACTGGAAAAAAGAGAATGAGTGATGAAGAGAAAGAATAGGAGATCGCTGAGATGAAGGAGGTGCTTAGTCAAATGAAGAAGTTGTTGATTTCTAGTAGCATTGGACATGGAATGAGCCTCAAAATTTGCAGGGAGGCTTGGACACGTGTTCCACAATACTCAGAAATCGTTTTGGAAAATTCCCCTCGGAGCTTGTTTTATTAAAATAATTAATTATTTTTAATGGGTGCCTAAGTCTAAACTTAGGAAATTAAAATAATTAAAGGGTATTAATCAAACTATGGGTGAAAATTCTAGAAGAAGATGAGGATTAAGCCAAAATGATCTGAGCCATTGATTAGAATCTAATATGGGTTGTTGGTTCTCAACTAGAGGATTATAAGAGGAGGCTTGATGGGCATTTGGAAATTACATCGAGTAAGAGATCAAAGATTGAATTTCTGAAGATAGCAACACAACAGTTGCCAAAGAGAGATTCAAAGTGATTTATTGCAGTGTGGGGCAGGGATAGTTATGGTTGGAGAGTTTCCTGATTCGGGAATACATCGCAGAGGAGGCAGAGAGAGATCCAGAAGAGGCAGCGCAGAGGCCACGTTGGGAAACAAACACTCACACAGAGGAAACACAAAGCTTCAAATGGAGTTTGAATTCCAACTAGGAGAGAAGAATTTCAGTGTAGGAAGCTGGGTTGTGAGACTAGAAGGCCTGAAGTTCGAACCTCTAGACAACAGGAGAACTGGGAAGAGGTGACACATATCCCCAGAGACGCTAAAGGAGAATTGCGTAGGCTGACGGAGTAGCCGCGCAGAGCTAGCATGGGGCTAGCCATCCAGGGCTTGGATCAGTGTCAGATCACTAATATTCTACCAGTCAGATTCTCTGTATTGGATAGCAAGCAAGGCATCCAAAGATTGTATTAAGAAAACCACTGTTTAGTAATAAAAACCCTTAGCTGCTGGACTAATTTTCCCACACTAGGTTTTTCTGGGGATATTTGTCCAAAAATAATTGTGTGGATGTGTGTGATGATTATTTTTCTCTTGTGTTGTATTTAGTTTCCGCAATTTTTATTTGTGTAGGTTGCAGTGTATTTAATTCGATATTTTCCGTATCACACATTTTATAAACTGTTTAATAGAATTATCAATTAGAAGAATTAACATCAGTTGCTAGAATAGGAATCAGGTAACAATTTTTTCACAGAAGCAACTATAGAAACAGATGAAGCAGTTGCAGAACGATTGAGAAATGGAATCTATGTTGGAAAACCAATCCAATGGTCAGTCAAGAAATTGCATGCAAGAAACTAGAGAAAGTGGACAAGGCATTTAATCAGAAAATGGTTGAGGATGCTTAGAGAATCTGAATCTGAGGAAGAGGTCGAGTGCATTTGTGTACCAGAACAAGGATCAATCCTAGGAGAGGATGATAGCAATGAAGACACTGATATGAGACCTTTCGAGAATCTCACAAAATGTTTGGACAATCAATAGGTGATGGCAAAAATGTTGATGGAAGATAAGGGCCATATTAATTTTAATTTTAATTTTAACCATTAGAGTGTGAATGCAAGGGTTTTTACAGATGAAGGTCATAAAATTATTTTGTTCTATGCAGAGAAGAAGAACAATCGTTGGATTTTGCTGAACAAGTTGAGAGAAAGACATTTTTCTTTGGAATTTAGTGAAAATGAAGATATGGAGGAACAACCTGAGAATCAAAAGCAAATGTGTGAAGATACTAGGGATGATGAGGAGAAAATTGTTACTATGGAAGAGGCAGATTTGATGAGAAACTTGGGAGTTTTAGTGCTGCATGAGGAAAGGGTAGTGGAGGAAACAAAGGAGACTTCAAGGTCTCATGTTTTTAAAACTGACAAATTGTTTGTGTTTGCAGGTAATGAAGATGTGCAGGAACTAGTGAGATGGCTTGGAAATACCTCAATTAATGAAGTACAAGAACCATTGGAAGAGGACCTACAAGACTGCAAAGAAGTAAGCATAGAAAACATTGCAGCTGAATTGAGTTTTTTAGAAGACTGGTTGGAGAATTCGAGTACAGTAGATTGTAGTAGTCCAATTAAGGATGTGGTTGATTTTTCCATGGAGGAAATGCAACAACAAATGGACAACAATGATAGCGAGTTTTAGTAGAAAATAATAGGAATTATGAAGGAAAATCCAAGCAATTGGTATATGATATGTTAGTGGAGGACAATAGCAAAGTTCAACAAGGAAACAACAAATTCTAGCAAGGAACCATTGATTTGTGCTAGCCAGAGGACAAGCTAGATATTGAAATTAAAGAAATGAGGAAGTTGATGTTGAAGAAGCCCCAACAAAAGAGGTGTTTGAGGCAGAGGAAAATAAGGGATGACATATTGCATATGGTGGAGCGAGTTTGCATCAACGAGGAAGGACGAGAACTACAACACAAGGTATGGAAGCCTGGAGGAATGGAGAACACAACAATAAAGCAACAACATAGAAAAGCAAAAGGCCAACTATAAAACAATGTTTGGGACCCAGGAAGGTTCACTTCATCAACACATGGTCAGGAGACCATGATTATTTTTAGCCTTGGGAGTCTGATGCAGGAGCATTCTACTTCCAAGTCAAAATGTATTTTGACTAGACCTAGGGGTTTTCATTTACCAAGGGAGTTGGTTCCCTAAATAAGTGGAATTGTTCAATTTATTGTATTTTTCTAAGTTTTTAGAATAATTGTATATAATTGATTGAGGTGAGGATTGTTGTAATCGTATCTTCTTTAAAAGAGATATCTCGAGAGTATTTGGGAGAGTTAGAGAGATTTTAGAGACAGTTGGATTTATGAGAGGATTTTGTGGATCTAGGAGATCTAGAGATAGGATTTGTTGAGAAGGTTGTGGATCTGAACTAATTATAGTTTAGAATTCCCTTTTATACATACTTTGTAATTAACAAAAGGCATAGATAGGAGGGTAGAAAAAGTGTCGAGAGGTTTGAAGGCTGAATAGGGCCAAGAGACCAAAGTGGGGCTTCATTGATTATCAGGCCAGAAGGGCCTTTTGTAATTTTTGTTTGTATACTCCTAAGGAGAACAACTCTTCTTCGGGTGTAATCAAAGTGTGAGTCTCTATTTATTGTTGGATGAGTGTTTTCTTATTATTTACAAGCGTGACATATATATGCGTGTATAGTTGTTAATGTTGCAGGTGCGGTCGAAGCTTAGGATGAATTTGTATTATTATATATATTTTTTACAGTATCAGAGTAGCCAACAGAAGCGTGGTGGACATTAAGCTCGAGAGATATAGGCATTGATCGTGGATCAATGATCCATTAAATAGAGGTCATGGGAGTCTTTATAAGAGTGTTGAGCATTGCACATCAGTAAAAGGGAAGCTTGAAGATAAAGGTTGGAAACCAGAACATAAGAGCTGAGTTTGAACCATAGGAACCAGAAGCCACATAATGAAGCCAAAGGAATAGAACAAAAACCAATAACGAATATTTAGTTTTTTTAGAGTTCCAATGAGATCCGTCACTTGATAGTGTCGAGAGACAAAAGTTGGACTTCTGTCGGATGAAGATTGGTAATTAACAACGCAAGGTCAAAAGTTCGTAAGGTTTTCAAATTGTTGTTTTTAAAAATCGTCGGGCACCAGGGATTCGACAGTTGACAGAAGAGTGTGGTAGTAGTTGGCGGTTTCCTGAGAAGCCTATGAATTCTAATTAATGTTATTTAGGAAAGACTCGGGCACTATCGAGCGGGTATTTAAGAAGAGAGCTCATGTGGTAGTGTGGGACAATTGGGGATTATAATAAAAGGACCGAAGGTTTATTAAAAGGAGCACGAGCAATGACGAAGATTTATCAGTGAAGAGAGGCAACGTGGAGTGGGCTATACTCGGAATGCTATAGCCTGGAAAATTGAAGAATTACCATTTTAACAAAATTTACGGGATGTGAAATGTTTGAGTTTCTTTAATCCCCTGGTTATAAGCGAGGTCACAAGGCATGATTCAGTGGTGGGGGAAATGAGCTAGGACCAGAGCAAAGTGAAAGGAGCTAATCTATGTTAGCAGCGCTGGAAGAAAGGTAAAGGGGGTGAGTTATAACTTAATATTAGGGCATATGTTTAAAAGGATTGCGCTGTAAATATTATAAAGGGAGATACCCTTTTAAATCCTCCCACTATAATTTATATAAAGGGATTATATCCCGTAAGCTATATGAAGCAAGACATGGTATGAAGGAAGTGCCTTTTTTGTACTAGAGAAGTAAGACAATGGGTAAAGCAGGCTCAAAATTGGGCTTGCTTCACTTCTTGTCCAAGAAAGATAAGATGTTTACTATAATGTAATTTGTTTAATCGAGCTTTAAGGGCCATTTTAGGATCCAAAGCAAGATTAAGAAAACTACCAGGATTTATTCTAGTTTATGCTCTTGTGAAAGGACGAATAAGTGGAGTTTCCACCCAAACAGGAAACTAACCCAAATGCCCAGGTGCTAGAAAATGTTGTGATGGTGACGATGAAAAGATGTCAAGGCGTTGAGAACAAGAAACTTGTCCCTGACAACAACACCAAAAAAATTAATGTTGTCACTCAAATTGTACACCAAAATGTGACAATGCTCAGACTAGGGGATGCCACTATGATCCCTTCCCTCTCCATTTAAGCGATATCCTAAATGCAGGCTAAATGGAGAGGGACCCTATAGTGCCCACCCTAGTTTTCTGACTCTAATATGACATTATTTTGCATACTTTAGTCTATGAGTAACTCAGGTTGAGGATCCAGAAACGTGACTCTATTATCAGGAATGTGATGGTTATGTATGTTCTCTATTAATATTATGATTACGATATAATTAATGGTTATGTGTACTCTCTATTGATATCATGATGGTGATAGTAGTAAATGATAGACATGTTTCTATTGATGTTATAATGATGATAACGTTGATCTATATGTATGGTTCCATTAAGGTTATGATGATGCTAGCCATGATGGAGGTATCCCCTATGTTAGCTACTTACATTAGTTCTGGTTCACAATGAACAAGGATGTGAATGACCAGGTGATGGTAATAATGCTATTATGAAAATGACTAACACTGAAAAAACTGGTTACTGATTGAGTATGGCAGGAAAACCACCAGAGACACTCGCACATGATGAGTTGACGACACCTGGTTTGATGAAAATTTATATTATTTTATCTTTGAAATTCTAATCGATTTTGAAACCTGCTATATATGGCTATCTATATTCTGATGATATGTTAATGGTTGCAGGCACATATGAGTTGCTTGGCCGAATGACTCACATATGGGTGATGGGGTTGTACAGGTGGATGGAACTA
>APFE031472719.1:0-73077 GCA_000404065.3 Pinus taeda
AATATAATATTTATATCCTAAATGGATATTTTGACATTCCAAGTCTTTTGGGAGTAATTAATTTGTAGAAGGAACTTTGCCACTTCAAACTTAGACAGGGTGAGGAGAAGGACGTTGTTGGGTAGTTCAGACAATCTATCCATAACCACGGCCATCACTGTAAAAATGGGGTAATATTCCCTGTTAAGAATGGAATGTAGAGGGATTGGATCGTACTAGTCCTCAAGTGAAGTGGGAGGTGAGTGGAAACTAGGTATGAGCAACAATCTAATTTCAAAATTTGGAGGAATGAAACAAATATCTACGTCGGAGGCATTTTTCACTGCAGGGTTCGAGTGGCAGATACCGTTCACTCCAACCAATAGAATGTCTTCATTTTCGTCGTCCTCCCTGCAATTAACATTTGACACTTGTCTTTTTCACTACTTGCCTCCTTCACCATTTTCCTTCGTTTGCTTGCTATGACCATCCCGATTTGCTGCAACACTCATTCTTCCCACCATAATTTCGTTCAGTGCCTCTTTAACGATCTTCTCTCACTGGTAGTCCAATTATGTTGGTTGCCTCGTCCAATAGTAATATGATCAGATTCTTTTGAAATCCCTCGCTATTGCAATCAAATGCTTTTCCCCTCTTGATAATTGTATTCCTTTGTCTCCCCAGTTTGTTTCGTATCCCTGGCCCAAAAGAGCTGCACAATTTCACTGTCCCTACTCAGTGTCTTAATTTATTACATAAACAATATCTTTCAATTTTGGCTAATTCATTATTCCTAATTTATTACATAGGCATGAATCTGTTTTTGTTAGAACAATTCAAGTATTTACCTGTTGAAGTCTTGAGCATTTGCAGCCTTTTCACCTTCGATCAATTTCACCTTTGTTGCATTATCTTTTTCATAAAGTCTTGAATGCTTCCAGCGAACAGGGTAGGTTCCTGACCTACCAGAGCTGTAAGTCTTCTCAAACTCTTCAGGTTGAACATCATGATGTTTATGCGATCGATCCTCACTATCCCTTTTAATAGGTAGTATGATCTCTTGATTAATTCAATGTTGGTCGACTTTCCTAGTCCACTTAATTTATCAAACCAGAGCCATACCTTTCCTTTATTCTTAAAAAAAAGTTCTTGAAGATGATCAAATTTGGATGAGATCAGTCAACGAAGTCCATGTTTCTCAAATCCACGTTCCCTTCTATCTTATCCACAATCTCTCCCTTCTCATCGTCTGGATTTATGTGGATCTCTCTGTCCAAGATGTCGAACATGGATTTGACTGTACAAAATCATTTAACGATGTTGTTTCTCATACTCCCTGTGTCTGCTATCACTTTCCCGGTTCTCATCAACATGAAGCATGTTGGAAAAAGAGCTTTGGAGGTGATATATCCCTTGAAAACAAGGTACCCTCCATACCAAAAATCCAAGTCCGTACTTCATGTTGTTAGACATTGAGAAATTCCCTGTACTTTTCCTTCAAACAAAGATTGTTTGAAATTGTCTCTCTGAGGGCCTTCTTATGTCTTTTCGAAGAATTGAATAATCTTGTCATGTGAAGAGAAGACAGTAATAGTGATGGTTAGCAATAACCTCTCCCTCCATTTGACTATTCTGATATTGAGCTTTTTGAGCCTTCAGAGAAATGGTCTTCAACATAAGCTTTTTGGTTTAATAACATAATATTACCAGAGGTTGCACTACTATTATTACAATTGCAAGATGCCATTACATAATCACACCCAACCTGAAGGCGACTGCCACAAATGACACAATTTGTACAAGTCATAATATATGATCTCCGACCAGAGATCTCACCTGTATCACAAAAGCACATTCAAGCATTCAAGGCATTAGAAAATTGTACCACGATCAGATATGGGCTAGAAATATTCGAACTTTAAAGGTCATATACTTGCCACATTAGCCTCTCTTGCGATTCTAGAGCACACAACTGCACTAGAATTATTTTCCTTGTCGAACCATCCAACCTCGAAAGTAAGAATCATGAATAGCATCTGCTCAACCATTTCAATTGCAACACTTTATTGCTCACTCCATCAAACATAATCTCTCTAGCTTGGGGATCTAGAATCTCTCTATCAACGCCACAACTGTAGATTTTCCTGATCCACTTCCTCCCTCAACCACAACGATCATACTAGTAGGAATGGTTAGACAAAATTTGTGAAATATCTTGGTCTCCGATCGAGCTAGATATGCAAATTCAACATTTCTAAATTGAGTTTCACCTCTAACCTCCTGCAATATTTCTCCATTTAAATCATGGAATCAATGATGGGTTCTTTGTCCATCATCTCAAAGATGCATTTACCAACAACTCGTGCTTTTGAAAAAGATTTGAGATTCAGAAGTGCAATTCCTAGACATCGACAAAGATATCAATTATTCTAGAAATTATGTTTGATATCCTTGGAGAAATTATAGAAGCAATCAAAAGAGGAAACTTGACAGGGACAAAGAAATTACAAGCGACGTCATAGTAGAGAAACTGAACTTATGAAATATTCCCTCCTATTGTGCCATGATGCATAATCAATACACTAGCATACCATGCGTTAAACACTCAAATACTGAAGATGACTCTTCCCCTTCCTACTTCCAACCCTTTGATAAGACCTTGTTTCAGCCCAAGCTTTACAGTTCCATTGGGTGCATCGAAGAACTTGGCCACTGTCCTCTCCTCTCCAACAAAAGAAATGTTCATTCTGATCGATGACATAGTTTGCTCTGCAATATTCCTAGCTATGTTGTAGGCTTCATTCAACTTGAGAGAAGTCCCCACCAGAATTTGTCCATACATTAAACCTAGAATAATCAGCAAGATCACGAAAGAAAATGACACTATTGTCAGTTTCCATGTCAATTAGAATCTCACAAAATAAGTCCCCATGAACATAGACATATTCATGATGAAGAAGGGTATCTGAAGATGGTAGGAGAATTAGTAAAACCAATTTTTAGGTTTAAAAGGGACAAAAATCATGTAGAGTGAGAACAAAAACAAAATCCTGAAGAGTGGGAACATGACAAATTCGCTGAGAGAGAGACAAACCAACATACCTTTTTAGCGAAGAATCCCTCGTCGTGCCTCAATACCGCCTTCAAATATTTTCTGCACATCTGAGATTCTTATCTGCGCATTGTAGTACAGTAAAAAATGTTGTGTCAAATGAGCAGTATGTTTTTTTATTAAAATGAAATAAAAAAATTATATAATATAATAATATTTTAGGTTACAAATATAGACCTCACTTAATTAATTTATGTTTTGTTTTTTCATCCTAATCTCATGATACAAATTTTGGTGAGATTGTAGTATTATTGTTTAAAATGTATAAAATGGATTCAATGCTCTTAAAAACCTCAACAACACTCAGATTGCGGAAATTACAAATCTCAAACTTGCCATTTTAACAAATCCTTATTGGATTTCATCCTAAATTTATTGGAAACTATTCTAGAAAAATGACAAAAACAAAGAAGAGTTAAATTAAGCGTAAAATATATATTGTATAATGGCATATATCTCAACATTTCAAATCCAATAGTATGGATTTCAACATTTCATATCAATGGCTTGTATTTCAACTTAGCCTTTAGAGCATATGCTTTAGATTCAAAAATGTATATTCCAATATATATAACATTTATTATTTTATTATTGTATGTATAGTGTTTGTCAAATCTTCAATTCATATTTATTCATAAATGAAGAAGTAGATCTATGCAAAAAGTTAATGGAGGGGATTCAAAATAATAAGGGGAAGTTATAAAGCTAAAACCTTCACTAAAGGAATAGTAGAGTTAAAAGAATTTAAATTACATTCATAGTTCAATGAAGAGTGTAATGATATAAGATAAATATATTTAAAAGACAATAGCAAAGAGAATGCCACTTTATTCCATACGATTATGAAGAAATGAAAAGTATAAATGTAAACATATGAGGTTGAGACAACTAGAAATGTTGCAGATAGCTAAGGAAAACTTGTAATCTTTTTTGGAGGGAATTATGAAGCCCAAATGAAGGGGTAGCTAATGGTATTACATTGACTTGGTGATTAGTTTAACAAAACTTTAGATGAAAATATAGCAAAGAGAGAAACTATTCAAAATCAACACAAAGAAAAAAGCCTCCACAAAAGAGGATGAGAAAAAAAAGTTAAAAAATGGTATCGCATTGGTTCTAATCAATTTGGAAAATGAAGTGGGCATGAGATTTAGCAAATAAAGTGGGCATGAGATTTGGCAATAATAGTTCAAGCAAAACCTCAATCTCCAATTGCAAAATAAAGATAATAGGAAGAATGGGGCCAATTAAAATCTCCAAGAACATTGAACCCTTGATGAGAGATGGAGGCTTGGAATCATTTATAAAAGGAGCTTTCGAAACACCATCTTGTGTGTATATGACAATGTCTATAGTGAATAACTCATAGTAACAGAGTCCATGGAATGCTTGTCCATTATGATGATGGACCATCGACGGAGAAGCATTTTACGATATTTTTCATAGTTCCACCCATAAAAGAAAAATATATATGTAAAAATCCATGGTTGCACCACTTACAAGTATTTCATACAACACATTTCACAATGATGCATATAAGTGAGAATCAAGAACCCTTGTGTAAGTCCTCGTGTGTGTTTTCTTACCTCACTATTGATTATCTATGTGCTTCATCTTTGGGCTAACAATTTATTCAAATTCATCTGGTCACTCTCGATAGTAAACACTTAAATACAAGTTACACACTTGCACCACCCTAACCACATCACTATTGCCATTGCTTGCTCGCCTTCCACATAATAAAACATATCCCTTGAAACGACCCCCTTTGATTGCAAGGACTGGAATGGTTCCTGAGGTTTGGAGGTTAGAAAGTTCTTTCCCTTCAGTGTGGCATTGCGCACCCCATAAGGAAACATCAAAGATGTAGCCTAACATGTCACACAAGGAGACAATTTCCTTCCATATTCCCCATTCCTCCTATCGGCGTTCCTTTGCACCTCAGTGCAATTTCTATTTATTTAAGATTCTTGGTGTGAGATCTTCCTTTTTATTGGCACAAAGATATCTAGGTTAGGTAGTAACCTCTACAAATATACTTCTAAACCACAATGCAAAGGACATGTTGTAAGTGTATTTTTTATGTTTCCTCTTAGAGAGTACGTAACTAAATTGACGTGGAAAACATAAACATAACATCCATTCAATAACCATAATTTCTTTCCTCAAAAACCAAATAACATTACATAATCATATTTCACCATTGGAAGTCACTCATAATCTTGACACATTTGCAACAATACCAAGTAATAACATTGACATATTGGGAAATTACTAAACAACAAGAATATATTAGTGTAATAATAATATAGATTTGCACGGATTCAAGTCAATTCGAATAAATTTGAACATTTAGTAAATCGAAGAAATGACAGTTAGAGGTTATCCTAAGACTATTGAATAACCACAAAAGACTCTAATTTTGAGAAGCATTGCATAGACAGTTGGTGTCCCTCTTATTAAGAAGCATATCTTGACACTATCTCTTGATATGGCTTCAATATTCTAACAATTGCTTTCTCTCAACTTATAGTTTTGCATCTACTAATCATATAATTTAGTATCTTAAATTTTTCCCAGAGATAAAGGTGATCCTAAGTGAAATGAATCTCCTCAGCATTTGTTTGAAATATTATTATTTTCCTTTGATTACTTGTTATAGCTTCCTAATGTTAGCTTATTCATTGTAAGGTTCTGGCTGAGGCTTTCCTTGCTTGGGGTTTATAGATATGATTATTATTCTACCATTTCCCTTTCATTTTTTTTTCTATCTTTATCTAGGAATATTATTGCTTTCATTTTCCTACACCATGACATTTTGATTAACCCCACATATGTTTTAGCTCCTTTGACCAGGTCCATGACTTCAATCCAATTAATGTTGTTATTCCCATTATGTTTGTTTCTATGTCTTTAAATAACCCAATGGGCTCTACAAATATTTAGTCTACCAACTTTAAAAAGTTTATTAACTTAACTAAATTAGGTATCCCCATTTATCCAAGTCTCCATAGAAGGATACTAACTTTAGATCCAATGTAAACTATGACTTGACGAATAAAAAACCTTTAATCTCTAGATTGACTTGGGGATCATAATTGTGTCACATAGTTTTGATAGCTTTGTTTTCATCCTTAGATATTTTCAATACGTTGATTGGTTTGAGTAGCTTGCTACTAATTCTTCTTTACCAAGGAGCTCTTAGAACTTAGTGGTTGTGGGTTTCAGAGTTTTGGTTATGCACTGAGTGCAGCAACTAGTGCAAAGTTGTGGGCAAGGAAGGGTGTCTCCTTGTGCGTAGCTTCATCGCTTGTTTTGCGTGGACCGTGGGCATTCATGGCTTGACATATGATCGAACTTTCCTTGATCTTTTTATGACGATGAAGTTTAGTTTGAAGTTGGGGGTAAAATGTGTTTAGTCAATGTAAAATGTGCTTGTTGTTTATGTTGTGAATGATAAGTACAAGCCTGGTTGTAGTTGTCTAATTTCAAGGATGTTTTTGATAACAAGATTTAGTAGCTTTTCCTCCCTCTCACCGCCTTAATGTCTATGATGTAATGTGGATTTTTAAAATAATATACGGCCTTGATCTCTATGATATAATATGGCTTTTTAAAGTAATATTAACATTTTAATGTAATTAATTTATAATTACGTCGTAAGGCGTTCCCTCTGGGAAAAACTCCCCTCTCATCTTAGTTGTCTTGCTATCCTCCGTTTGATCTGATGTTAGATGATTAAGTTATTCTCCACCCTTCGATCACCACCTGTTTGAACTGTTAAATGATTCATTCATTTACGTTATGGGGATACCTTGCTTTCCAACTTATGCTTGTTATACTTTGCACTTACATTCTTGAGGTATTCTACCCTTGTCTTGTCTTATCACAATATACAATGCTTTTTTTTTTTTCTGCTCATGGAGCCTTATTAATTTTTGTTGAGATCCCACCACCTTCTGCCCCAGTCTAGTCTTATCACAGTATATAACGTATCTTTTTTTAATGAGGGCAAAGGAAAACCCCTCTCTTTTTTTATTCTAGGTCTCTGAGGCAACGACATCCTAAACCCTGCTTCTCATTTCCTTTATTTATCTTGTCTCAACGTTTAAAATAAGAGCCCTCATTTGGGTTGGTTATCCATCCTATAGTTGGTTTCTAGGGCGTGACTTCAGTCCGGTCTTTTGGAAGTTTCAACCCTTCAAGGTTGGCATTCAACCAAAACAGTCTTTATTGCTGGTTGATTCTTCTTTTATCCAGGTTCATTTCCTCCCCTATGGCCTACTCCCTTATTGAGCAAGAGTATCTGGTTCAATTATTCAGGCATGTGATTCGATTATTATAATATGGGTTTTCAAAATTAATAGTAAAAGAATGGAATGGCCAAGGGAAAAACCCTTTTTTGTATAGAGAAAAGGATTTTCATTAGGACCCTCTTTACTTAAATTTGGGGTTTTCAAATGGTTCCCCTCCTCTGTGTCTGTATGTTTTATATGAGGAGAGACTTTCAGCAATGATTTTTGCTCATGGATATTATCCCGTCTCTAGTGGCACCTCTCCTAACATTTTCTGTTAATGTTAAAACCCTTAGAGATATCACTTTGACAACGGAAAAAACCATAGGTACATCAACTGGTTGACAGCGGCAACAATCACAGGTACTGCAATGGGGTCCATGGTTCAAAATTTTCTTATTCAGTATTCCCCTCAGTTCTTTTCAACTATTTTTGGTGTGTCAGTATAGATTTTTCTACATAAAATATTTTGACAAGCGTTCTCTTCGTTGATTTATGGGTTATAAATATGCAGCTTTTTGTAATCCAAAGTGGGGTTCCAGGGATTATGCTTATTATCCCAAAAGCAAGGGAATATTGGTTTGTTCAGAGTCTAGGTGTTGCAAGCCACCCAACTGATGGTCCCAGCCCACGCTGGCGGACTTTAACACTTTTTGGGTCCACCTGTAGGTCTACGTGTCTACCCACACACACTGATATTTCTCCCGCGGCTGTATCTGGTAGCTGAGGAATTAATGGTTGCGTTAAATGACTCCGTCCTTGTCTCGATTTTGATACATAACCTAACCCTAAACTTGTCTTCGGGATACTTCGACCTTTAATCTTTGCACCTGGAGGGTTTCTGGAGCTCTGTTAACGCTCGGATCTTTGGAGCGGTTACGTTAGCTGTTCTGTAGTTCAATGCTGAAAATATGAGGTTCCTCCGGTTCTGTTAATGGCGTGGTATACTCTGGTAAGTCCTGTCTGTAGTCTGGTCAGCTGTTTAAAGAGGTTAGGTATATGTTGTCGGTTACAATTTCGCTTTCTGGGAATCTAATCGAGGGTTTCGCTCCTGATCCTGATCCGATGTCTGTCCATTCTTGTATATGAAGTGTATGTCTCTGTCGCGCGTTCTTCTCTGTATTTTTGGCTACCCAACTCTTGGTTTCGGAAACTGCTACTGCTTCACCGTTCGGCAGGTCGATGGGTCGCGTGGAAGACTTTCCACTCAGGTAAACTAATTTGTCCCTGATTTAAATTTCTGGTTCTCCGTTGTATTTATTCTGATCCGTTTGCTCCTTTGCTCATTCAGTTGCCCATGGTGTATCCGGTTCTGGTTTGGTGGCTTTCCCACACACGGCTTCCAGGTAATCTCTATTCCCTGTACTCGTTTGTCTTTCAGTTTGACTAAGATTTAATTCGGGGTCTCCTTACCCTGTGCTTCTCAACCTAACATATGCGGTTTGTTGGCTTACAGGTATCCCTTCGGAACCTGGAGGACGCACGGCTCGTTCTTCTGCTACAGTTATCAGTCGATAATGGATAATGGGTAGGCCTGGAATCTCTGCTTGTGGGTAGTTTCTGCCAGTTAGTAGGTTGATAGGGTTACTGGTTTTTGTTTCGTCTGCGTGTTGTTCGGTGGGGTCTCTTCCACCTATACTGCGGCTTCCTTGGCTTTTTTTTTTTCTGTTTTTCAGTTCAACCCCTACAAGGGTTTCTTCGACTGGTCATATGGTTATACCAACGAGGGTTTCGTCCCTTCGTTCCCAATTAGGGTATGGGTATAACCGATTCCGATTTCAACACGGCTTTACTATTTATGAATGCTGTATTAGTTTTTGAATGCTGTATGTAACCCTGAAGGGTCTGGTCACTCTACTCCTTTTTTAAATGACATGGGGACATACGGACTGTAACATAACTGTGTTGAATTGAATTATAAGAGAAAGGAATTTCGCTTGTGTACCTGTATATTTGATTTACGATGATGATTTGTCACTTCATTATATTTCACTTAATCGTTGAATGGAATACCGTGGGTTGAACTGTGGCCGCGTTCTCTATGCCGTGACCCTGTTTGCTGGTCGGCAAGGTTCTCGCACTTCACTTCTTTTCTACTTCTGGTTGCAATTTAATTTACAGTAAAAAAAATGATACCCATATGTGGAAAATAATTCAATAAGTTAGACAGTAAATAACAGAAAGGGAGATGGACAGTTTTCTCTAGTACTTGAATGCTTCTGCTTAATTTTGTTATTCAATCTTTTTCTTCTCAGGTCAAAAAAAAGGACCCCTCTTTTTCATCACTGCATTCCCTTTATAGCCTCTTGCAGTTACGGCTTTTAGTTTGTTTGTCTGTTACAAAACAGTTATGTATTCTATTCTCTTAAAATACAACTGTCCAGATAATCAAAAGACCTTTAAAAGCATTTGAGTGTTATTTCCTTAACTCACCTAAACTAGCCTTCTCTTACCAATAAAACTAATTAACAACCTTAAATATAAAGAGCTGAAAAGTGAATCTCCTAACTACCTCTGACCTGTAAAAGTAAATTTGACAATAAAAGAAAAAATTATTTCCAGCAAGGTCCGACAACCTTGGTGTCCTGCTCATGAACCTGTTTGGGGTCTGTCTACTTCATCATTGGGAGCTGGATGCTCCTGCATCAGGCTCCCGGGGTGAGAAAAGATCATGACTCCTGTTCATGAGTTCTGCCACTGTTGTCCCTGTTCGTTCAATCTGCCTGGCGTCAAGCCATGAGCTGTCCTCTACTGGACGGTTCTTCCACTTGACCAGGTACTGAAAATAATTCTTCCGCCTAGTACGTTTGACTACCTTTGTTTCGAGGATGCCCTCGATCTCAGGTGGTTGGACATAAGGCATCTGTTTCTTCCAACTGTCTCTGTCTTCTTGGGTGTGCCGCGTGGATTGTCCTGATTCATCCGTCTTTTCTTCCAATAGTTCGCCTGGATAAGGAAACAAATCTGCCACATTGAAAATAAGCGATATGCCTATTCCAGGTGGTAGCTGGATTTCGTAGGCATTCGCCGAAAACTTTCGCAAGATTTTGCACGGTCCTATCTTCTTAAATTTTAATTTGTTATACGTACCTTTAGGAAACCGCTCCTTGCGTAAGTGCACCAGAACTTCATCTCCTATCTCAAAATGGACTTCTCGCCTCCTCAGATCTGCGTGTGCCTTATATTTCAAGCTGTTGTCCTGCAACTTTGCCTTGACTTGTTCGTGTAAATCCCGCATAGCATTTGCAAAATCTTCGCCATCCGCACTCCGTCGTTCTTGTAAACCCAGATCTCAAAGTTCATGTATTCCTCGTGGGTGCATTCCATAAAGAATCTGGAAAGGACTAAGACCAGTGCTACGATTCGGTGAATCGTTGTAAGCAAACTCTGCCTGTGCCAGCACTCGGTCCCACATCCTAGAATTTTCTCCAACCAAGCTGCGTAACAGATTTCCCAGACTTCTGTTCACAACTTCTGTTTGGCCATCTGTCTGCGGATGGTAAGCAGAACTATAGCTTAGTTGGGTATTCATTTTCTTCCATAAGGTTCGCTAGAAATGTCCAGTGAACTTTACATCCCTGTCTGATAGGATGGTTGTGGGTAAACCATGTAATCGGACAATCTCATTAAAAAACAAGTGCGCCACATAAGTAGCGTCACTGGTTTTCCGACAAGGTACAAAATGTGCCATTTTCGAGAAACGATCTACCACCACCATTACCGAATCGTATCCTTTCTGCGTCTTAGGCAATCCCAATACAAAATCTAAACTCACAGAATCCCAAGGCCTGCCTGGAATAGGTAATGGCGTGTACGGTCCTGTGTTCTGGCTGTGTCCTTTGGCTAGTTGACACACCTTGCACTTAGTCACAAAACGTTGCACGTCCCGCCTCATTTTCGGCCAAAAGTAAAAGTGACTAAGCTGTTCCAAAGTCTTGTCAATTCCAAAATGTCCAGCCAATCCCCCACTGTGTTTTTCTCGAATGATATTTTCCCTCATTGAACAGCTGGGGATACACAATTGTCCTCCCTTGAAAAGTAATTTCTCCTGTATATTATAGTCCACCCAAGGACTGTTCCCTCTTATTAAAGGATTTTGGCACGCTTCGTAAGCCTCTCTGAAATCTGGGTCTGTATTATATAGATCCCGCAAATGTTCGAATCCCAAAATCTGCACTGTGCTTTCCTGTAGTAACAAAGCTTTCCTACTTAATGCGTCAGCTACCTTGTTCGCTTGCCCGCTGATATGTTTCAGCACAAAATTAAAACTTTGTAGATACTCTATCCATTTAGCGTGCTTATGATTAAGCTTATGCTGCTGCATTACATACTGTAATGCAGAATTATCTGAGAACAGCACGAACTCGTTTCCCAGCAAGTAATGCCTCCAATGCCTTAAGGCCTGTACTACTGCGTAAAACTCTTTATCGTAGGAGGAATACTTCTGTCTACTTTCATTCAGTTTTTCACTGAAAAACGCCACGGGTCTGTCCTCTTGGCTGAGCACAGCCCCAATTGCTGTCCCACTTGCATCACAACGTACCTGAAACAGTTTTTGAAAGTCCGGTAGCCTAAGGACTGGTCTCTCCGTTATTTTCTTTTTCAGTAACTGAAAGCTTTTTTCTGCCGCTTCTGTCCACCGAAAAGGCTGGCTGGCCTTTTTGATGGTCTCCAACATAGGAGCACAGATCCTGCTAAAATCTCTAATAAATTTTCTGTAAAAACTTGCTAGTCCATGAAAACTCCTTACCTCGAACAAATTTTTGGGTGACTGCCAATTCACGATTGCTGTCACTTTCTCTGGATCCATCTTCAATTCATTCTCTGCTATCACGAACCCCAGATAAATCAGCTCCTTCTGCAAAAATGTACACTTCTTCAGATTAATCAATAATTTATTCTGCTGTAGTTTTTCAAGCACTCTTCGTACATGCCGGAGGTGTTCTTCACGTGTTTTACTAAAAATCAGTATATCATCCAAATAAACAATTACAAACTTTCCTATATACTCCTTGAGCATTTCATTCATGAGTCGCATAAAAGTGCTGGGAGCGTTGCTTAAACCGAACGACATAACCAACCATTCATATAAGCCTTCATTCGTTTTAAAGGCTGTTTTCCATTCGTCTCCTTCACGGATCCGTATTTGATGGTATCCACTTTTCAGATCTATCTTGGAGAAATAGGCCGCCCCACTCAAGCAGTCCATCATATCATCCATGCGGGGTAAGGGAAACCTGTACCGTATGGTGATTTTGTTGATGGCTCTGGAGTCTGTACACATCCGCCACTCTCCTCCCTTTTTGGGAGCGAGAACTGTCGGTACAGCACATGGGCTCAAGCTCTCCCTGATTAACCCCTTATCTAATAGCTCCTGCACCTGTTTTTTAATTTCTTCGTTATCTTTAGGACTCATTCTATAGGCTGCCTTATTCGGTAAGCTGGCCCCTGGTATGAAATCAATATGGTGGCTAATGCTCCTCTTGGGAGGTAGCTTATCCGGCAAGTCATCCACTACTATATCTGCAAACTCCTCTAACATTTGCTGTATTTCTACAGGCAAATCTGCGATTTCCGTGTGCAACACAACTGTCCTAGCTCTCCTCACTACAGCAAAATTCATCTCACTATTTTCAACCTGTCTCAAAAATTGTTTCCCGTTCATCAATAACGCCTTTGGTTCACTTCCTTCAATCGCCTCTTTCTCTTCTTTGATGGGTACCAGGGTATGCTTAATCCCGTCCTTCTCAAACTTATAACAATTCAGCTCCCCATCATGTATCACTTTCCTGTCATATTGCCAAGGTCTGCCCAATAAAATGTGGCATACGTCCATTGGCATAATGTCGCAAACAATTCTGTCCTTATAACGCCCAATTTGGAATTCTACTTCACTCTGTTCATCTACCAATAACTGGTGTCCTTTTTGTAACCAGGACACTCGATATGGAGTGGGATGTCTCAGACGTTTCAACCCCAACTTTTCAACCATCTCAACTGACACCAGATTGTCAGTACTCCCACTATCAATTATCATTTTGCAGCACTTACCTTGTGCCTTACAAACTGTTCTGAACAGAGCCTTCCGTTGCGTCCGTTCAATGCTTTCAGCAATTGGCTTCACCAACACCTTGTGCAATACTAGAGCTTCCCCTGTCTCCGGGGCATTTTCTGTCTCTTGTGGAGGTGCTGCTGCCTCCTCTGGTTGTGCCATATAGGCGCCTCTCTGTCCAGTAGTATCCGTCTCTGGGCACTCAAAAGAGCGGTGCCCCCACTTGTGGCATCTATAACACTGGTATCCGGTTCCCCTTCCGCGACCGGTTCCTCTACCACGCTGGTATGATCTGCCACCCCTCATTCCATCTCCTCTCTCTGCTGTTCCCGAAGCCTTTGAACTGCTGGCTTCTTCATTGTTGCTGGCAGTTCGGCCCCTCCCATAGGACTGGCCTCTTCCTCTATTAGACCCACGTCCTCTCCGGGCGTTTTGTCTTCGGTTAAGCTTTTCTTCTGCTTTCACTGCACTCTGGTATGCCTCCTCTGTATTGTTGGGAGACAAAATACTTATCTCATCTAAAATTTCCATTCTCAGCCCGTTCACATATCTGGCTGTTCTCTCTGCTGTGTCCTCTGTATATCTTGCTCGTAAATTTACTCGGTAAAATTCCTCTGTATACTCCTTTACCGTCAGACCCCTTTGTCTTAAGTTCTGAGCTTGTCTATGCAACGAAATCTGGTAATCTCTTGGCAGAAACCTGCCCTTCAATTTAGCGACCATCCTTGCCCAGGTCTTTATCGGAGGCTTGTCCAGCCTTTTTCTCTCATTCTGGACACTGTCCCACCACAGTGTGGCGTGTCCCTTCAACTTCGTTGCTGCAAACTTGACCTTACGGTCTTCACTGATTTCTTCGCATTCAAAGTACTTATCCATCTCATTGATCCAATCTAAAACTACATCAATCGCTAAACTGCCATCATAAGTCGGTAAATCTGGTTTTGGTTTACTATTTGACAATAGTACAGACTTCAACAGTCTTACTTCAGGTGTGTCACCTTCATCTCCTCCTGCTGGTGCTTCCACTTCTTCATCACTCACGTCCCCTAATTCTGGATCTCTCCGTCTGCCTGCCTCCACTGCTTCTAGTCGGGCAGTAAGAATTCTAAGTTCTTCCCTCAATGCCCCGTCTGCCACCCTTCAGGCACCTCTGCCTCGTCCTCGTCCTCGTCCTCGTCCGACTGCTTCCATTTCTCTCAAATCTATTCAGCTTAACTGCTCTGATACCACTCTGATGGTCCCAGCCCACGCTGGCGGACTTTAACACTTTTTGGGTCCACCTGTAGGTCTACGTGTCTACCCACACACACTGATATTTCTCCCGCGGCTGTATCTGGTAGCTGAGGAATTAATGGTTGCGTTAAATGACTCTGTCCTTGTCTCGATTTTGATACATAACCTAACCCTAAACTTGTCTTCGGGATACTTCGACCTTTAATCTTTGCACCTGGAGGGTTTCTGGAGCTCTGTTAACGCTCGGATCTTTGGAGCGGTTACGTTAGCTATTCTGTAGTTCAGTGCTGAAAATATGAGGTTCCTCCGGTTCTGTTAATGGCGTGGTATACTCTGGTAAGTCCTGTCTGTAGTCTGGTCAGCTGTTTTAAGAGGTTAGGTATATATTGTCGGTTACAATTTCGCTTTCTGGGAATCTAATCGAGGGTTTCGCTCCTGATCCTGATCCGATGTCTGTCCATTCTTGTATATGAAGTGTATGTCTCTGTCGCACGTTCTTCTCTGTATTTTTTTGGCTACCCAACTCTTGGTTTCGGAAACTGCTACTGCTTCACCGTTCGGCAGGTCGATGGGTAGCGTGGAAGACTTTCCACTCAGGTAAACTAATTTGTCCCTGATTTAAATTTCTGGTTCTCCGTTGTATTTATTCTGATCCGTTTGCTCCTTTGCTCATTCAGTTGCCCATGGTGTATCCGGTTCTGGTTTGGTGGCTTTCCCACACACGGCTTCCAGGTAATCTCTATTCCCTGTACTCGTTTGTCTTTCAGTTTGACTAAGATTTAATTCGGGGTCTCCTTACCCTGTGCTTCTCAACCTAACATATGCGGTTTGTTGGCTTACAGGTATCCCTTCGGAACCTGGAGGACGCACGGCTCGTTCTTCTGCTACAGTTATCAGTCGATAATGGATAATGGGTAGGCCTGGAACCTCTGCTTGTGGGTAGTTTCTGCCAGTTAGTAGGTTGATAGGGTTACTGGTTTTTTTTTCGTCTGCGTGTTGTTCGGTGGGGTCTCTTCCACCTATACTGCGGCTTCCTTGGCTTTTTTTTTCTGTTTTTCAGTTCAACCCCTACGAGGGTTTCTTCGACTGGTCATATGGTTATACCAACGAGGGTTTCGTCCCTTCGTTCCCAATTAGGGTATGGGTATAACCGATTCCGATTTCAACACGGCTTTACTATTTATGAATGCTGTATTAGTTTTTGAATGCTGTATGTAACCCTGAAGGGTCTGGTCACTCTACTCCTTTTTTAAATGACATGGGGACATACGGACTGTAACATAACTGTGTTGAATTGAATTATAAGAGAAAGGAATTTCGCTTGTGTACCTGTATATTTGATTTACGATGATGATTTGTCACTTCATTATATTTCACTTAATCGTTGAATGGAATACCGTGGGTTGAACTGTGGCCGCGTTCTCTATGCCGTGACCCTGTTTGCTGGTCGGCAAGGTTCTTGCACTTCACTTCTTTTCTACTTCTGGTTGCAATTTAATTTACAGTAAAAAAAATGATACCCATATGTGGAAAATAATTCAATAAGTTAGACAGTAAATAACAGAAAGGGAGATGGACAGTTTTCTCTAGTACTTGAATGCTCTGCTTAATTTTGTTATTCAATCTTTTTCTTCTCAGGTCCAAAAAAAAGGACCCCTCTTTTTCATCACTGCATTACTTTTATAGCCTCTTGCAGTTACGGCTTTTAGTTTGTTTGTCTGTTACAAAACAGTTATGTATTCTATTCTCTTAAAATACAACTGTCCAGATAATCAAAAGACCTTTAAAAGCATTTGAGTGTTATTTCCTTAACTCACCTAAACTAGCCTTCTCTTACCAATAAAACTAATTAACAACCTTAAATATAAAGAGCTGAAAAGTGAATCTCCTAACTACCTCTGACCTGTAAAAATAAATTTGACAATAAAAGAAAAAATTATTTCCAGCAAGGTCCGACAACCTTGGTGTCCTGCTCGTGAACCTGTTTGGGGTCTGTCTGCTTCATCATTGGGAGCTGGATGCTCCTGCATCACCAACTTATGTGGATTCAAGTACAGAAAGAGAAAGAATGTAGATGCATTGGACAGTGACCATATAGCATGGAAGAATGATGAGAATTTGTTGTGCTACGAGTATAATTCCTGCAAGGTCGAGGTCGTGGGGAACTTTAATAATGACTCACTCAAGGTGGCAAGCTATTAATATCATCCTTTTGATTTTCCTTCCCGTTATATTCTTTAGTGAAGTTATCATCGTGTTGATATTCCTTGCCAACATTTTCTTTAGTGAAGTCTTTGAGCCTAACAATCCTCAGAAATTCAATTTCCGTGGACACATCAACTAGAAAATGTGGAGCAGAGAAAAACTAGCAACTCAACAAATCAATATTGTCAATGTCTTTAAATATTTATACCACATAGACACAAGATTATCTTTCACTCAGGAGTTTACTTTGCTATCTCAGTTTGTGGTTTATTGAATAATGTACAGTGCATGTGAACTCAACTCATATTGCAGTCGTCAACTCATTTGATTCATCAGTTTGTGGTCTATTCAATTCATATGTTTTGTCATATTTTGTTATGAGCCTTAATTATCTTCTCATCAATTCATAGTCAAATCTTGCCCAAGTGGCTAGACCAACTTATACAGTAATGCATTGATATACTTACAATGTAGACTTATACTGCCCTAGCCTGTGACTTGTAGAGCCATGTGTTCACTAATTTAGTTTTAAACTTTTCTATTGTCTCACAAATCCAAGTCCTCTTACCCATTCAACAAAAAATAAAATAGAGATGTATTGATTAATGTTGGCATTATTTGATAGTATAACTAATGAATCAAAAGACACTCATGAGCATTTGCTAGCCGATACGACTTCTAATCAGCGAACATATGAATCAAACGTTTTATATTTTCAAGATTGTAATGTTTTGTCATTGCCTCCAACTGACAATACTCTGAGTTTTAGGATCCAGGATTTCTCATTAGAAAGTCTTCTCCAACCTTCTGTTTATAATTTTGAAACAGTTCAGATCCATATCAAAGGTAGTGATCATGTCAGCTGCTTTGCAATGGTTGCCGAACATGCGATGATAGGCATCTACAACAATACTTTACAGCCAAATTGGTTGACACCTGTAGAATACGAAAAACAGTCGAGCGAGTCTGATCAGATGAATTTGTTGGGCAATTTTTTTCTCTCAGAAGAAACCTGGGAGGAAGAAGTATTGACTAGTTTGAGAAAAATCCAAGAGGAAGTATACAAAGAAATTCTTGTAGATATATGCAATAAGTAGATAGTAACAACCACATCCTGGTATTTTCAGCAGTTCATAGTTTGTAAACCTTGTAGTGTATTGTATTGTATGGAGTTTTATGATGGTTGTCATCACAATTAAGTTCAAACCCAATAATATTGAAGCGTCTCATAGCATATTATTTACCTTGATTGATGGCCAAAAGTTTTAGCATGTACATTGGAAATGAGGCCACATTGTTGGAATGCCCATTGTTCTACTTTTCATGGATGGATGGATAGATTTTATTGACTTTTCATTTAGATGGGTTTGCCACTTTTCTATTCAAAAAATCATACAAAAGTCCTCCACTGTAATCGGAAATATCAACTTTTTAAAAACAACAGGAAAATGGAAAGTAGAGTTGCTACTTGCACATTTTTAACAATAGTCACATGGAAATTTGTTCCTTGTACAATCTTATAAAAATAGGTCCACAGAGAATTTTAAAATATACTTCAAAAAATGGTTACATGATTCTTTAGAGCATTTCTGATTTGAAGGAATGAAGTATATGAATAATTGGAGGTTGAGCATGGAGGAGGAGACAATAATGGAAATATTTTGCGCATTATTTTTGTCAACTCATGCCCACGCTCTTGGTATGGTACGAAATAAACAAAGTAATTGTCCAGTTTGGCAATGTATATGGAAGCTCAAGAAATATAATAAATAATTATCAATGTACAAACATGGAGGAGCATTTTTAAATTCCAACATAGCGTGTTTGTGTAGAGAAGGAAGTCGATATGGAAGCGAGTCTTAACCACATTGCAAAATTGTCATAGGTAAATGTTTTTCTTTGGAATGGTATCGTTTTAATTTGATTGAATATTAATATTTTTTCTATATTAACTAAAAAGTTGTGTAGATTATGTTTCTTTAATATAATTAAAATTATTTGAAATGTTTTTATTTTATAAGGAGATACATTTTTGTGTGATTATCATTTCCACATTTTTATTAAATATATTTAACCTAATTATAAAATAATAATTTGAATAATTCTAATTTTTTTAAATATCTTTTTGCCAATTTAATTGTAATTTGTAGTTGGAAATACAAAGGTTTTGGTTATATACAAGATCCAATTTACATAGATTTAAATCTCATCTATAAGAGTGAGATTTAAAACCCCTATTCCAATTTAAAATCATACCAAAGATGAATTCTTTTTACATGGTGATCATCACTTTGCCAATCTCATTGCAACTTGAATTTCATTACAAAGTTTACTCACCATAAATCTACATAATTTTTCAACACTAAATAATAGAAAATAATAAACTTTTCTAATTTTAAAAGACCTTTTCTTTAAATAATATAATAATAAATTAATTATATTAACACATCTTATGATATTCCATATATATATATATATAACCTAATTTCTAAACTAGACTTATACCCGAATCTTAAAACAATAATGACAAATATATACCAAAAATATATATATATATATATGAAATCGCTTATAATATGTGTTACTTCCGTATATTCTCTTCTAATATAAAATTTGTCGTCGCATTACAAAGAGGTGGAGTAATTTAAAGAACACAACATGTGACACATTGTGATTAAAAATTTAAAGATGTATCACGCGAGTCTTAATGAATTCCATGCTGGCATGTGTGAAGAAATTTAGTTTTCTCAACGCTAAACGTGATCTCTATTTAATGATAAATATTCCACATTGTACTAAACAAGGGATTGATGAATGGAATGAAGCCCAACCTTATTTGGATGTTGCGACTAATGGAAAACCTAGTTATATAATGGCAATATACTAAATTATTTGGCATCAAAAATCAAAATTTGCATTGGTTTATTGTTTGTCAACTATAATTGGACAATTTTGATGAAAAAAGAGACATGAGGAAAGCCTATACCACAAGTTTCTTAAGAGGGTTGGGCAGTGAACATACATAGTTTTAAAGAAGTGCTTTGGGTAGTGAATATACATAGTTTTAAAGAAGTGCTTGGGTGATGTGCCTAATATTTTGACTTTTGAAAATCAGGGAGAAGAGGTACTTTCATGCCCCTTCCATGGCCCTTTATTTTTGGAACGATATTTAAGTTCCCATGTAGTTACTTTCGTGCCCCTTCCATGGTTCTTTGCTTTTGGAATGATATTTAACTTACCATATCCTACCAGAGAGTTAGGATACCAAAGGCAAATCCATTGGTGGTGGATTTGAGATGTTGCATGAGTGGAGAGTGGACATGGTGCAAACACCACCCAAACACAGTATACCGAACCTTTTAGACTAGCGCTTTAATGAGAAATCATTATAGTTTTCATGAGGATGATGGAGTAAGATTCTACATCATGGTTTGAAGGGTATGTAGTTTATTGAGTATATTGTGTTTAATTAAAAGGTAAAATAATTAATTGGAAATCATCTTAAATAAAATTATTTATTAATTTAAGATTATTTATTAATTGTTAGGTTTTATGTATATCCTGTTTATTTAAAATGTGAAATATTTAATTGGAGAAAATCAATGTAAATAAGATTGTTGATTAGTTGGTTAATGTTTTATGAATTGTAGGTTTTGTACCATTTCATATTGGTTTATAGTTTGGTATTTGAGGTTGTGTTCTTATAAGATTATGTAAAATTGAAATTATTCAATACATTAATGGTATCTTACTCTCTATAGTCATAAGGCTCCCTCTAAATTTTACATTGCTTGAGGTTTGTTTGATTTATTGATGTTCGTCAACATTGCCTTGGTGCAATTTCAAAGGCTAGGGTTAACAAGTGATAATCAACAAGGAAACTTTGTAGTCTAACGTTGACTTCACTAAGCTTGCAAATAAATGGAGGTAGCAATCCCTTGAGGGGGAAATGTTGACTTGAGGCACAGGCTATGTTAGTTTAGAGATCAACATATTCAATAACCCTTACATATTCTTTGATGCATATCATGCATCAAAACAATTCATAGAAAGAAAAGGAAAACAATCCATAACCATGCCTTTCATCCATATGTAACAAAAATTCTAGTAAATTTCATATTCTTATTATACATTAAACATCAGTGCATCAAAGATTCCACAATTTCTTATCTAGTCAATTTTCATATCGACTTGGTTAATTGGATTTCTTCCTTGGTTTGCTTATATTTAATCTTGGTCAATTTGACTTTTCATTGGTCAAGTGGCTAGCCCATGAATTTTCAACTATGTCATTCAGAAACTGTAGCTACTAGCGATATGCACTGGGAAGACCTACCTAGAGCCTTGATGTGATTTTCTTCCAAGATTAAGTATTTGAATGAAGCATATTAATTTTTTATGAGCAAACTAGTGGACATGTTGAATGTGCTCAAACTGTATCTATTTATCTAACCTCTGACCTCTATTTTAGAAGGCTTGATAAATCTCAAGGGAATGGTGGAAATTGAAGGTTTCATGATAGTCCCTATATGTTCCATGAGTGTATCCATGTTGTATGGATTTTTATCAAATCTATTTGTTTTAGGCTTGATAAATATTTGAGGGAGTGGTAGAAATGTTCCATGAGTGTATACAAGTTGTATTTATTTTTATCTGATCTCTTTGATTTTAAAAAGGTTTGATAAATATTCGAGGAAATGATTGAAAGTGTAGTTTTGAGGGCAATCTTTCCTTGTTCCATGCTTAGTTAAGGTGTTTTAATTTAATATAAAAATATCGATGATTTTTTATTTAAATGAGTCCATATGCACATACAATTTCTTGTAAATCAAAGCCACAAATTGTGCCTATAAAGTATATATTTATATTAAAATTTGAATTTAACAATTCTATTTTTCCAACTATTTGTAAATATTCAACAACTTCTTATGTTCCTTTGGGTAATTTGTTGACATTTGATCCGTGTTGATCTCTCTCCAATAATGGAATTTATTTAAATCGGTCCATATGAACACATAGTTTCGTGTAAATCAAAGCCATTAATTATGCCTATAAAGTACATATTTATATTGAAATTTGTTGAAGTACATATTTATATTGAAATTTGTTGACATTTGATTCGTGTCCATCTCTATGCAATAGTGGAATTACTTGAGGGGAATTTGTCTACATTTGATTCATGTTGATCTCTCTAGAAAAGTAGTGATATTAGTTGAAAACAAATATCTCTTTATAAGAAATCAGTGTAGATATACTATTGGAAAATTTACGGGGACAGTGGATTCGTGTTGGCCCCATTCAAAGTAGTTGTATCATATCTAGTCAAATACTACAAGTGCAGATTCCCTATTAACTTTGAGAATTAGTTAAAAGCACCAAACTTTCTTAGATTCCATTTGAATTATTTAAAAGTGTGAGAGTTTTTAATAAAAAACAAGTAGTTAAGTCATATATATGACATGGAGATCCATCCTCATTTTTGTTGTATTTATACAAATAAATTTATGTTAAATTTTGACTCTAGAGATAATGGATGAGTTTAATGTTTAAAACATAAAGAAAATCTTGGATCTTTTTTTCAATTCCCTTGTATATATGTTTATACTAATATAGTAATTAAGGTAAATATCTATTATGAATGAGAGACTATAAAACACATTAAATACATTTACATTTTAGCATATAATTATCTTTTCTACTATTGACTTATAGTTTATGGAATGTAGATTGGAGCTAATGTGTGCCTCATCAATGAGACTATAAAACACATTGACATATATTTTTATATACAATTAGTGTTTATAACTTTCTTTTTTTGTGGAATGTAGATTTCAGGTAATGCATATCCCATCAAAGTTGAAGTCTGGTCCACCTTGGCCATCATGTTCATTGGTTTAAATGGAAAACTTATTGTATTAGGAGATTCAATATTGTTATCAATAATGAAGCAAAAACATTACAATGTTTGAAATTAAGTAAAACCAACTTGTAACATATATTTATAATATTTCAAAATATTAACAAGCAATTTAAAGTAATATAAATAGTTTTCAAAAAAGGTAGAGGTTGAGAGAGTATCAAAGTCCACCTTTACAAGTCTCATCAAAATTTTCAAAGAAGTGTTTCTCTTTAAATTCATTCAACAATTTTGAAGGTACCTTTATTTTTACATGGAGTGGTTTGAAAATAAAATTACAACCAAGGAGCATGAGCTCATTACTTAGTATATTTTTTGAATAATGTTCCATGTTAAACTTTATTAGTTAAAAGTGAACTCATGAATATTTTTATTTGGACAAGCATTTGAATTTCCATTTTTTGTGGGTTATTGACATCATCAATTAAAAGAGATTTGGTATCCTAGTATAGGCTCAAAGTCATTTCTAGGATTCAAAAACCAAATGTGTTCATCTTCATTATTCAATTTTACCATACTTGTGGTAGAGTATGGTAATTTGAGATTTTCAAAATCCTTGAGTTCAAAAGATTCATATTTTGACTTCAACTTAATGTTCTTATAATTTATCGAAAATCATTTGATGCGGGTCACTACGATCTAGTCTGTAGACTGATCAAAAAGACAATGATACAAATGTTTGCTAGAGTTTGAATCCCAAATAACGCTGACATACACAAATAGGGTGTGAATAAATTCCAACCACTTAAGTACACAAATACTTCAAACCCAAGTGTTGCAAGTGCAAATACATATGGATGCTTAACCAAAATACCAAATCAGGGTTTCTGGTCAATAACTTCTACGGATAGAGATCTTTGCTATCTTTATAGTGAATTCTTTGGCAACTACACTAAATAACCAAAAACAGAGAACTTGATACTGTGGATACTCTTCTCATGTCAATGATGCAATTCTTGAGACCCTCTTTTTAACTAACATCTAAAATTCTACTTACACCCTTTCGAAACATCTTTCACTATCATCATGGAAGAGTAACAATTTAATGCTACTCTCATCTAGTAACACTTTCACTATCATCATGAAAGAGTAACAATTTAATGCTACTTTTTCCTAAGATGATGCCTTATGGTATTTCTTTGCAAGGTTCAGTGCAATTGCTGGTTTATGATTATTTAAAATTATATTATTTATATTTTGAAAGTATTTGAGTAATGGCATTGAGTAATATTTTTAAACCAACATTACAGAAATAATGATTTTTTTACAGAAAACTTTACAGAAATGTTTGTATAGCCATGGGAAAACTTTACATAAATGTTTGTATAGCCATGGTTGGGTTGGTTACAGGTGTTGCAACTTGGGAGGTGAGCGTTTTGTCGGCTTCCACAAAGAAAAGAAAAATGACGTGAGTTGGTGGAACGTCAATTCCAAGTCTGCTTTACAGTTGCCCATCTTTTGAGGTTCAGCAGCTCACGCATGCACATCATCTTGTCTTTTCCCTTTTCCTTTTGATTGTGGAGGGTACGTGTCAAAGTTCCATTAGATGGAAGAAAGTAAAGTGAAAATTCACTCTGGGCAAAAACCATGAAAGTTAAACCATTGTTGACCCCATACGCAAACCAAGCAAATTCAAAGTTATTTCTCGGAAAAAGTCGTGAAATTTAAACCATCGTGGACCCCACAGAAAGATAGAGGGTGTGGTGAAAGTTATTCCTTGGAATAAAAAACACACGAGACTTAAACCTCGCGCAATGAGAGTAAAGTGAAAGGTAATTCTCGGGAGAAGAACATCAAAGTTAAACTATTGTGGACCCCACACGCAAAGGGAAAGAAAGATTCGTTGGAATCCATTAACTGTGTGGACCACACACACAAGAGATGAAATTCCACGTGGTCCATCGGTGCCTACTGCTCTACCTCCAGATCACTGCATAAGAGCGACTGAATGTCAGAATTTTACAATACCTGTCGGCTGTTGAGTGTAGAAGAGTCCAACCCTGCATGTCAAGTGTAGAAGAGAGGCTGAAGCAGAACGGTGTCTGAAAGTTTGTAACACAGACTAAAATATAAAGCCGTAGTCTAACTAGTCAGAGGAATTGCTGGGAAAGTTATGGAAATTCTGGTCATATTGAGAGAAAATTTGGCAAGGATTTTTGTAAATCCAAGTTATGGTTGTTAAACTTCAAAATTTTAGGTGTCCTAGATGTTTTTGATGGTGCTGAATCCATTTCCACCATCAAAAACACGACTCTGTATCTACAAAAAATTTTGATTTTTTTTTACCCGGATTCGACCATTTTTAGCCGTTCGGGCAATTCCTCCGCCTCGTTAGACAACTCCAAATATAAATGTTCTTTTAAGCGGGAAAGAAATGGAGTCCATCTTACTATAAATATTATATATTGAAATTGCTCATATATATATATTAATTTATATTCACAGGAAAGGAGTAATTCCCTTGGTACCTCTACACTGTTATCTTCAACCATGATCTCCTCATTGCCATTATATCTCAGCCTGCTAGTGTCTAAATGCAGAGGATTTTGGGTGAGCTTATACTCATCCTAGATCAATGTACACCCAAGATATCATTTTTCTCAACTTCACTAACTTTAACATCATTGGTTCATAAGGTGTTGTACAAGTTGGTGGCCAAGTGACATGTTCTGGTTGTCACAACCCCAATTGTCACCATCTCATCAAAGGAAAAATATTATAGTTGTTAAAAAAATGTAGTTTTTTGAAAATTTGTTTACAGTCTTTTAATTACCTAAAATTATTATTATTAGTATTTGTAAACCTCATCACTTTAATATTTAAACCAGTTTTATTGGGTTGTTTTATGACTTTAATATTTATTTTGGGTTGTGATATGAATATAATTTATTATATGGTTTATGAATTTCTTTATTAATTCTAATTTTTTAAAATTATGGAATAAAAGAATTTCAAATTAGAAAATATAGAATAAAAGTTGGAATGGAATGAAGATTTTTACTAAAAGAATATCGACTTTTATAGTGTAAATGAATTGTTAAATGAAAAGAGAAACAAAAAGAATCATCCATTTGGAAATGAGGTTTTAAACAAAGGGAGAAAAAGGGGAATATAAAGTCACATTTTGATTTATAGATTGCCATGAAGTAGTTCATAATAATAGCTCTTACATGTTTTTGTATATTCTTTTTTATATATAGTGTTTTATCTATGATTAAGTTTTGATATTATTATCTTACAACATAAAACACTGAAATAAAATGAAGTAAAATCAAAATATCACACCATCCATGCCATGAGAAAAAGAGTTACTTTTTGAATTTCAATATGGGAAGTCCTAAGTTGAAGACTATGACTTTCCCTCCATGGAAAGTTTTAAGGATAGAAATTTATCTTAAAGTTTAGAAACTTTGGTGAATCTCACTAGTACATGATACACAATCTCTAAAATGTTTGGTGATATTTTTGTAAAAATATTCAAATTTTAATTATTTTATATAGTCTCTATATAGAATATTAGTGAATTTTAAGGTAAAACAATTCTATACTATAGAATTTGGGCAAAATAGTTTTTCCAAAAATAGAAATTAATGTTTCTTTTTTGAAAAAGCAGAGAAAAATCCTCCAATTGTGAATATCAGCTCCTAAAATTTTCCCAACTGCCCTTGACAATTATGGTTTGTATAGTCATGATAGGATCATCTAATTATTTATTTATTTATTTATTTTCTTCTTGCTCCAATCACTTCTTTACTTTGCTCAACTATGGAACACTAATCAATATAACAAGAATGACACCCCCAACTTTTCCAACAACCTAGTATTTAACAACTTATGATAGTTGTCTAGGGTTAAAGCTTAGAGTTCTTTCCTACCTTAACTATCAATTAAGGTTAGGATTTTAGACCCTTTGTAATCTTCTTAAAAGTCCATACATAAGCCACGTGTGAT
This sequence comes from Pinus taeda, assembly GCA_000404065.3. Taxonomy (NCBI): domain Eukaryota; kingdom Viridiplantae; phylum Streptophyta; class Pinopsida; order Pinales; family Pinaceae; genus Pinus; species Pinus taeda. Next base: position 26,745 of record APFE031472719.1, read on the forward strand.
TGTTGGGAAAGATCACATTTGCTAAAAGATTTTTAAGGATCACAACTCTTTTAGGGTCTCTAACCCCTGCGTGAGATGTGAGATATGCTCTTCCTGGGTGTAGTTTGAAATCAATATATGATCCAAGATAATTACAAATTAGTCTAGAAAATGACATTGCATCATTTATCAAATACTTAAATATCAATAGTGCATTATTTAAACATTACTATATCTTAAAGGTGGTCTTTTAGGTGGCTTCTTTTTTTACTCATACCTAGTGTTATCCCAAGTTGAGATCCAATTTGGTAAAGTATTTAGCATGATGTAGTTATTCTATGATTCGAACCTAAACATAAACGAACCAAATTACAGATATAACCATAAATACTGAAATGCAACAAAAATAACACTTCATTTCATTAATATCAAAACATTGAAATATGCTTACAAACAACATGGAAATTAACTAGCTTGGGAAATGGTAGCTTATCTCTTAGAAGAGATGTGGCGGCTACATGCCTCTGAACTATGTTACAAGGAGACTCCAAGGCCTATTTATTATTGAGAAACAATAGAAAAACCTAAACATCCAGAAATCTAACCCTAGGAGATGAAGCGCCAAAACTGTGGACCCTATTTGGGTAAATTGGTACATCAATTTCTCGAGGTTGTAACTTTGATGTACGATTTTTGTTTAGCTATCATAATACCTAGTTTTGAAGATCCTAAAGAGTAATCTGAAAACAATCATATCAATATAGTTGGGACTTTTCCGGTCTCTCTGTTTTCCCTAAAAATTTCATTTAGGGCCTCAAAACGGATTTGGAAGTTCAGGACCCGAATAACTGCCAAAAATAGTAAACTATGCTACAATTAAGGAAACTGAAAGAGATAGTGTTGAGGGTCCAAGTGGAATAGGAGGGTGGCCACCAATATTCACCTGGATCATTCCTCCCCCTTAGGAAGCAATAGTCCCCATTGCTTAAGTGCCTCCATGAGATGGGGAAACTTCTACTGAACTTGGTCCCTGGTGAGCTACTTGCCTTGGCACAGGACTTGGCCATCTTTGACAACTCGATACAGTTGGATCTTCTACTGGCGATTTTTCTTCATCTGTGTGTCTATGATCCAACCAATTGTGGCCTATTCCATGCAGTTTGGGTTTAGCTCTGTTGGTGTGAGTTGTTCTGCAATATCGAATGTGTCCAGCAATGGTGGAAAGGATGGCTGAAGGCGGTCTACATTGAAAAATGGGTGCAGACCAAGGAACGGTGAAATGCTGAGCTCGAAGGAATTGTCCCCTACAACCTTGGTGATGGTCTATGGCTCATATCAGAGCAAGTGAAACTTGTGATGGGGTTTAGTGAGGCACTCCTTCTGCAAATGTAGCCAAACTTTTTTGCCCACTTGGAACTTGTACAACACCAGATGTTGATCACGACATTGCTTGTACTTAGCATTGGCTCTGTCCAATATATCATGGACTTTCTGGAAAATTTGTTGAATGTCTCAATGAAGTTGTTAGCCCTGTCGGCGTCAGACTGGACATGAGTTGAATCTGCCTGAGTAGCTACAAATGGTATGGCCACATCAATGGGACATAATGGCTGAAATCCCAACCCTACATGAAAGGGGCTTGGCCCATTGAGCTTTGGAGAGCTCTATTGTATATGTGTTGGACATAGGGGAGGGTTTCATCCCATGTACATGCACAAAATATGTACGATCATCCTGTTGATGACTTCTATTCGACCATCAGTTTAGGGATGGAAAGTTATGGACTTAGTGAGTTTGGTATCCAACATTGACCAGAGACTTGACCAAAATGCACTTACGAATCTGTTTTCTCGATCAGAGACAATAAAATGTGGGATCCCAAAGTGTACCCACACTTGCTCAAAGAAGAGCTTAGTAGTGGCCTCTGTTGTGATACTCTTCTTGCAGGCTACCATAATGGGCATCTTAGAGAATTTGTCAACCACCACGAAAATGTAGTTGTTGTCGTGCTAGTAAAAGGAAGGCCTAGCATGTAATCCATGGAAATGGATTCCCAAGGTCGACTAGGAGTAGGCATAGGAATATATAGGCCTTGCTTCTTGATGGTTAGTTTGGAAATGGCGCAAGAAGTGCAAAATTTAATGTACCTCCCAACATCTTGATGAAGGTTCAGCCAATAAAAGTACTTCTACAATACTGCCACTATTTTCTCTACTATGAAATTTCCAGCGACCCGCTGCAGTGCGCCTCCCAAATCATCTTGGAACGCTCGCTTGAAGGAAAACAAACGTGTCCCACGTGGCATGGCAGTGCATCCTAGAGGTGATAATTTGGAACTTTCTTACCTTCTAGGAGTGTATAGTATGTGCTGTCGAATTATGGATCTCTCTTGTAAAGATGCGGCCACCTCGAAGTCTTGTGTCCACAAGAGTCGAGCACAGTGATCAATGCCATAACTAGTGGTCAACTAAGGAAGTCTACAACATTATTGGTGCTACTCTTCTTGTACTTAATGTTCAAATGGAATTGTTTCAGGTATGTGGACCATTTCTAATGTTGATCGTTCTGCAACTTCCCCTTTGTGTTTGTATTAACTATAGGGGTGGGTGGTCTATGTGGATGACTATTTACTTCCCCATAATGTGATGCTTCCAGTAAGAAATGCACCAATATCATAGTCGGAGTCATCTTTCTCAATATCAAATGGTTGTTGCAGGTCTGGTAATTGAGCACTAGTGAAAAGAAGTGGCAATGCTTCAACTTGGAAAACACCTTTTGTTTGGTTTCGGACCAAAAAAACTTTTCTTTCACTATGCCCTTAGTGACTTGACTTAAAGGCTAGGTGATATGAGAGAACCCCAACACAAACCTGTGGTAGAAATTGGCAAGACCCAGAAATTTGTGAAGATCTATTAGAGTGGTTCGAGTTGGGCAATCTCGAATGACTTGTATCTTGGTTGGGTTCCACATGCACAAATTTATCATCAACGATGTGTTATATAGGTAAATCCTCTATGCAGATGTAGACGACCCCTCTAGCCCAATGAGTGGGTCTAGCAACAAATGACGCAATCTACAAGACACTTTCCTAAATTATAATCGAAATGAGAAAAGAGGAAGGATACCTACCTTGTTCTAATGCTAAAATGAACTCCTTTGTTGAAGATCTTGATCGCTTGCTCCGCAGGCTCAGTCCTTACTGCTCACAGTGTTTGAATACCTACACAAGAGGCCAAAGACACAACAAAGCATAAAAGTGCAACAAGCATAATCGAATGTAATCCACTTAACAAATCAAGGAGCATTAACATAAATGAAGTATTGACGCAGGAATTTTTGGAAAGTGAAATAGTAGTTTTATATATTAATAAACAAAAGAGGAATCATACAACCTAGGCCCTGATGTTAGTAGCCCTCCTTGAGTGAATGTCCAAGTCCAAGCTCAAGCTCTCCAATAACTCATTCTCCAAGCCAAAATGAATAACATGTAGGCACTATCTCAGCATAAGGATGCAAATAATCAGAGACCAACCATTAGGGCATGTAAGAGGATGAATATATAGGCAGGGCGAGGGAGTTAGTATCTCACCAAAGATAGGGGAAGGTCCTCATCTCAAGGAGGAAGCTCATAGGGATAAGATCAAAGGGAGAATTCGACCACATCCACATCGAACAACCTCCAACTTGTCATTTTGGAAGCCTCTAGATCACGAAGCTTCTTGTCCTCTTTGGGAAAAATTTCCTTTTAGGGATTAGCATGAGTATCCAGGTAAAAGCCATGCTCGCAGTGCAAGACTAATATGGTGCAACCTGCCATAAGCACAAGTAGGAAGTGTCATAGTCGCGCTGACCCAGAAATTAGGGTTTTGAGCTCATTTCCTCAAGGAAGGATCAAGGCATGTTTTCATTAGTTCTTCAAGGAGGATATGCACTGCATATCAGGATGGGTACACTACATAATTGTCAAGTTTTGGGCACTCTAGGGTATGACATAGGGAAGTGCAGGAGGTGTGACAAAATAATGTATAACAGATTCCCCTTAAAGTATGAAGGCATAATAGGGAGTGATGGATGATATGCTTTATGAGCTATTGCAAGGACGAGAACAAACACTGCCATGAGAACTGCAAATCAAGGATGCATATACACATACATATTTGATATCTCTGTCAGATATATAAACACATGAATCCACGATATGGACGCAGTGATCCAGATAGAAAGGACCATGTGAAAAGACTCATGGTATGAGCACAACGATCTGAATGAAAAGGATCATTTGGAAATCTAAAATCCATGGCATGGATGCAACCACCCGATATAGAAGGATCATCATCATCATAAATATAAGGTCCCACGGTATGGTCTCAACCATCCATATAGAGGAAACATGTATACAATCATGAATAATACATAACTCCACGCCACCTGAGTTATATCAGAAAAACCGTAGGGTCTTGCGCTCCATCCCAACCTGATCAAAGTACAAATTATAATGTGCGTATGAATGTGTCAAAGTTGAACATGCTAGAAAACCACCTAATTACTGGCCAATGATGTGAACCGTTAACAAGCACAAGAGAAACCACAAATAATGACAATGGCCCTCAAGGTACGACAATACAATTCGTGAATGTGAAAATGAAGTTGAAGTTGAACACTCATGGAATCATCCAATAGAAGGCTGATGATTAAAACTTGTTGTCGAATTTGAAGAACTTGCCATTAAGGCATGCAAGCTCTAAGGTACCGAAAGGGGGTTTCTAAGTCAGCTTCCTGGATAATAAGCTGAAGTCGACAGGAAGTGACCCATTAAAGGAGGGCCATAATGAGTCCCTCATCATCAACATGAAACAAGGAATAAAGTGGAATAAATTAGTATGATCCTGGACTGTGTCAAAAGATTAGACAATGCATAAGTAATAAACTGCAGATAGGACTTATCTTGAACATATTAACAACACGACTCTGGAGTTTGGTAGCATTTGACTCAACATAGGACCAAGGGTCATGATGATGAAATGGAATAGTCTAATGACAGGCAAAATGGATCACCCAAACCTAGAATGACAAGTGACTAGGTGAGGATGTCCCAAACCCAACACGAGAAACAAATGAGTGTCATGTTCAAGAGCGACATGTTGTCTATACAAGAGATGTTTCATTTTCATTTTCCCCGCTATTTCTAGTGAGTACCCCAATTATTTTTAATCACAAGATTGCAGCGAATAGCATATGCTTATCATATAAGTTCATTCTTCGAATGAATCCATCCTAGTAAGTTTTATGAGCCCTAGGAAGGAGATACTTGATCTCGTCATGGTGACAAGTCTTTCATCGTTTAATTTTTACGAGTTCGACGGAAGAGTAAATTAGTGTCTTTTTCATATTTAGAGAGTTTGAAAAAGAGATGAAAAAAGAAAATTCCATCAGGTCCCTTTTTGTAATACGTCTCTCGAACCCGAAAAGGTAGAAAACAATATTCAAAGACCAAGCAGTTTAAGCCTGATTGTGCCAAGCCCTGATGGCTTGATTTTTGATTGGTCTGCAAAGTATACTGCTCCATCAACATTGTTAGTGAAATCTTCAAGAAATCTTTTCTATAAGTCATGTGGCAGGTTGCTCCTGAATCAAGCAATCAATCATTTTTCCAAAAAGCAAGTGAAGCATTAAATAAATCTTCATTTACTCCAATGTTACATTGTGCCACAACATAGTGAGCGGATTCAGGTGCTTTACCTTTGTTTGTATCATTAGTTTTACCTTTCTCTTGGTTTCTTTTCTGCTCAATTTTGTCCCATGGTAGCTTGCATGTAGAGGCATCATGTGATCCATTTATTTTGCAGCATATGCAGTGCAAGTCTGCCTTTTCTCCTTGAGAATGTCTGCCTCCCTGCCTCTGAAATATCTTTCTCTTCCTCTTCGACCACCTCTTCCTCTTGTAGAATCTTGAGCATGATGCTTTTCTTTATGAGCAAGGCACACAGCCTCTTCAGAAGATTCAGGGGCTGTCTTCTTTCCAAAAGCTTTCTCTCTTTCAGCAAACTTTTTCACAAGAGAGTCAAAGGGTTATATCTTTGAGATTTCCATTTGCTTGCAATGACTCAAGATAATTGGAGGTAAGTAGGATAAAATTCCTTGAGAAAAGCGATAAGAGGAATATCCAATTCAACCTTAGTGGATTTGATATCATGCATTATAGACTTTACTTCAGATGCAAGAGCAAGAGGATCATTATTTTGCACTTCAAGAGTGAAGAGTTTAATCATGAGTTGAACAACCTCAAGTGCAAAATGTGAGTCATAGAGTTCTTTCATCTTTTGTAAGGCTTCAAAGGCAGTTGAATATGATGAAATATGGCAACTCACCTCTTCATTTATAGATGTTGTGATTAATGCATAAGCTTTGTTTTTCGTGTTTTCCCAAATGACGAGCTCTTTGTCTGAGGTAGGATGTACTGGTTCATTGTCTCCATCTCCGACACACACTCCTTTCCACAACTCATTGAAAATGAGGGTGTGTTTTATCATCTGGGACCATTCAGGATAGTTCTCCTTGCTAGTGAGAACCATTCCCACCATGTATATGATTGAATGCATTCTGTAAAAAAATTATTTTTGCTGATAGAAAAATACTTCTACCAATATACAGTAAAATTGTACTCAAAAGGGCATTCTCTCCATATATGGCTTTGTACTGTCTTTTTCTTTAATGAAAATATAAAACATAGATCATCTATGCATTCTCAAAAGATTTCAAATCTCTTCCTTATATACCAATATGGACGCCAATACCATGCAGTCAGCGTACCAAAAATAAGGGGCTCAATACAGTTCCATGTGTTAAACAGAGTTAAGAGTACACATTTTACATGTCAAAAAGTCTTCAACGTATATACCAAAAAATTCAAAGTATATGCCAACGTTATGTGAAAAACTTCAAAGCATCATTCATGCAGCAGCGTTCTTCAGGCCAGCGTTATGTGAAAAACTTCAAAGTATCATTCACGCAGTAGCGTTCTTCAGGCCAATGTTATGTGAAAAACTTCAAAGCATCATTCACGTAGCAGCGTTCTTCAGGCCAACGTCATGTGAAAACTTCAAAGCATCATTCACGCAGCAGTGTTCTGTCAGTCCAACGTTAAAAAATACCGGAGCAGTGTATGTGTGACAAACATGAAACAACATTTATATGGAGCATTGATTCGAAAGTGTAAAGATTACCCCAAAAAAGAACCCTTTCCGGGCCAATCGACCGCGGTGTGCTTCCATTGTAGAAACTTAGAAACTTATGCAGTGTGGCTTGATTCCTTTGGCAACGGACCAGACTTATGGATGAGAGTTACAGTGAGTTAGAACCCTGGTTGAGGTGATGGCTTTTAGTGGTGGCGGCAGCTTGACTCACGCACCAGTGTTCCTCAAACGGACTGCATGGGCTCACGATAATGGCAGGGGCGATGGCTTTCAATGGAATAAGTTTCCCAGAAGGAACAATCCCGGTTAGGAGGACCATTATTAATAACTTAATGCGCTTTGATTCCCTTGAACAGTATGGCAAAAAACGTTTATGAATAGTCCAGAGAGCCAGAGAGCGTAGGCAGTGTAGAAGACAAGCGTACATGCATTGAATTATATGGATAACGAAAATGTCAGGCACTGAATTATATGGGCAGCTTATTGTATGGAGGAGCAGCGCTTCTATATGGAGAGCAGACTAGGGAATTACAAGGGACATAAAAGCTAAAAAAGAAGGAGCTGGCTCTGATACCATGTTAGGCCAAGCAGTAACTCCATAAGGCAAAAATGATTCATGTGTTCTATTCCATCAGGTAGGTCTTCATTATATACATGAGGGAGAGACTGTTCAATTCATCTCCCGATGACTGTTCATATTTCTTATTTATCTATTTACATATATTCACCCAATCACAAGGATTAGGTGTCAACAATATATATTGTATAATGGCATATATCTCAACATTTCAAATCCAATAGTATGGATTTCAACATTTCATATCAATGGCTTGTATTTCAAATTAGCCTTTAGAGCATATGCTTTAGATCCAAAAATGTATATTCCAATATATATAACATTTATTATTTTATTATTGTATGTATAGTGTTTGTCAAATCTTCCATTCATATTTATTCATAAATGAAAAAGTATATCTATGTAGAAAGTTAATGGAGGGGATTCAAATAATAAGGTGAAGTTATAAAGCTAAAACCTTCACTAAAGGAATAGTAGAGTTAAAAGAATTTAAATTACATTCATAGTTCAATGAAGAGTGTAATGAAATAAGATAAATATATTTAAAAGACAATAGCAAAGAGAATGCCACTTTATTCCATATGATTATGAAGAAATGAAAAGTATAAATGTAAACATATGAAGTTGAGACAACTAGAAATGTTGCAGATAGCTAAGGAAAACTTGTAATCTTTTTTGGAGGGAATTATGAAGCCCAAATGAAGGGGTAGCTAATAGTATTACATTGACTTGGTGATTATTTCAACAAAACTTTAGATGAAAATCTAGCGAAGAGAGAAACTATTCAAAATCAACACAAAGAAAAAAGCCTCCACAAAAGAGGATGAGAAAAAAGTTAGATAATGGTATCACATTGGTTCTAATCGATTTGGCAAATGAAGTGGGCATGAGATTTGGCAAATAAAGTGGTCATGAGATTTGGCAATAATAGTTCAAGCAAAACCTTAATCTTAAAAACTCCAAGAACATTGAACCCTTGACAAGAGATGGAGGCTTGGAATCATTTATAAAAGGAGCTTTTGAAACACCATCTTGTGTGTGTATGACAATGTCTATAGTGACTAACTCATAGTAACAGATTCCATGGAATGCTTGTTCGTTATGATAATGGACCATCGACGGAGAAGCATTTTATGATCTTTTTCATAGTTCCACCCATAAAAGAAAAATATATATGTAAAAATCCATGGTTGCACCACTTACAAGTATTTCATACAACACATTTCACAATGATGCATATAAGTGAGAATCAAGAACCCTTGTGTAAGTCTTCGTGTGTGTTTTCTTACCTCACTATTGATTATCTATGTGCTTCATCTTTGGGCTAACAATTTATTCAAATTCATCTGGTCACTCTCGATAGTAAACACTTAAATACAAGTTACACACTTGCACCATCCTAACCACATCATTATTGCCATTGCTTGCTTGCCTTCCACATAATAAAACATATCCCTTGACGCGACCCCCTTTGATTGCAAGGACTGGAATGGTTCCTGAGGTTTGGAGGTTAGAAATTTCTTTCCCTTTAGTGTGGCACTGGGCACCCCATAAGGCAACATCAAAGATGTAGCCTGACGTGTCACACAAGGAGACAATTTCCTTCCACATTCCCCACTCCTCTTATCGACGTTCCTTTGCACCTCAATGAAATTGCTATTTATTTAAGATTCTTGGTGTGAGATCTTCCTTTTTATTGGCACAAATATATCTAGGTTAGGTAGTAACCTCTACAAATATACTTCTAAACCACAATGCAAAGGACATGTTGTAAGTGTATTTTTGATGTTTTCTCTTAGGGAGTACGTAACTAAATTGACGGGAAAACATAAACATAACATCCATTCAATAACCATAATTTCTTTCCTAAAAAGCCAAATAACATTACATAATCATATTTCACTGTTGGAAGTCACTCATAATCTTGACACATTTGCAACAATACCAAGTAATAACATTGACATATTGGGAAATTACTAAACAACAAGAATATATTAGTGTAATAATAATATAGACTTGCATGGATTCGAGTCAATTCGAATAAATTTGAACATTTAGTAGATCGAAGAAATGGCAATTAGATATTATCCTAAGACTATTGAACAACCCCAAAAGACTCTAATTTTGAGAAGCATTGCATAGACAGTTGGTGTCCCTCTTATTAAGAAGCATATCTTGACACTATCTCTTGATATGGCTTCAATATTCCAACAATTGCTTTCTCTCAACTCATAGTTTTCCATCTACGAATCATACAATTTAGTATCTTAAATTTTCCCCAGAGATAAAGGTGATCCTAAGTGCAGTGAATCTCCTCAGCATTTGTTTGAAATATTATTATTTTCCTTTGATTACTTGTTATAGCTTCCTAATGTTAGCTTATTCATTGTAAGGTTTTGACTGAGGCTTTCCTTGCTTGGAGTTTATAGATATGATTATTCTTCTACCATTTCCCTTTCATTTTTTTTTTCTATCTTTGTCTAGGAATATTATTGCTTTCATTTTCCTACACCATGACATTCTGATTAACCCCACATGTGTTTTAGCTCCTTGGACCAGGTCCATGACTTCAAATCCGATTAATGTTGTTATTCCCATTATGTTTGTTTCTATGCCTTTAATTAACCCAATGGGCTCTACAAATATTTAGTCTACCAACTTTAAAAAGTTTATTAACTTAACTAAATTAGGTATCCCCATTTATCCAAGTCTCCTTAGAAGGATACTAACTTTAGGTCCAATGTAAACTATGACTTGAGGAATAAAAAACCTTTAATCTCTAGATCAACTTGGGGATCATAATTGTGTCACATAGTTTTGATAGCTTTGTTTTCATGCTTAGATATTTCCAATAGGTTGATTGGTTTGAGTAGCTTGCTACTAAATCTTCTTTACCAAGGAGCTATAAGAACTTAGTGGTTGTGGGTTTCAGAGTTTTGGCCATGGACTGAGTGCAGCAACTAGTGCAAAGTTGTGGGCAAGGAAGGGTGTCTCCTTGTGTGTAGCTTCATCGCTTGTTTTGCGTGGACCATGGGCATTCATGGCTTGACATATGATCGAATTTTCCTTGATCTTTTTATGACGATGAAGTTTAGTTTGAAGTTGGGGGTAAAATGTGTTTAGTCAATGTAAAATGTGCTTGTTGTTTATGTTGTGAATGATAAGTACAATCTTGGTTGTAGTTGTCTAATTTCAAAGATGTTTTTGGTAACAAGATTCAGTAGCTTTTCCTCCCTCTCACCGCCTTAATGTCTATGATGTAATGTGGATTTTTAAAATAATATACGGCCTTGATCTCTATGATATAATGTGGCTTTTTAAAATAATATAAACATTTTAATGTAATTAATTTATAATTTATGATTATTTAAAATTATATTATTTATATTTTGAAAGTATTTGAAGAATAGCATTGAGTAATATTTTTAAACCAACTTTACAGAAATATTGATTTTTTCGTAGAAAACTTTACACAAATGTTTGTATAGCCATGGTTGGGTGGGTTACAGGTGTTGCAACTTGGGAGGTGAGCGTTTTTGTCGGTTGCCCATCTTTTGAGGTTCAGCGGCTCACGCATGCACAACATGCTTTTTAGATTTTTCCCTTTTGAATGTGGAGGGTACGTGTCAAAGTTCCATTAATGGAAGAAAGTAAAGTGATAAAACCATGAAAGTTAAAACATTGTGGACCCCACACGCAAAGGGAAAGAAAGATTCGTTGGAGGTCATTAACCGTGTTGACCACGCACGCAAGAGATGAAACTCCACGTGGTCCATCGGTGCCTACCACTCTACATCCAGAACACTGTATAAGAGAGAATTTTACAATACCTGTGGGCTGTCGAGTGTAGAAATATAAATATTAATCTATATTCACAGGAAAAGAGTGATTCCCTTGGTACCTCTACACTGCCATCTTCAATCATGATCTCCTCATTGTAATTATATCTCAGATTAAACAATGAATATGATTAAGTTTTAATATTATTATCTTACAATATAAAACACTGAAATAAAATGAAGTAAAATCAAAATATCACACCATCCATAACATGAGAAAAAGAGTTACTTTCTGAAATTTAATATTGGAAGTCCTAAGTTGATGACTATGACTTTCCCTCCATGGAAAGTTTTAAGGATGGAAATTTATAGTAAAGTTTAGAAACTTTGGTGAATTTCACTAGTACATGATACACAATCTCTAAAATGTTTGGTGCTATTTTTGTAAAAATATTCAAATTTTTAATTCTTTTATATAGTCTCTATATAGAATATTAGTGAATTTTAAGGTAAAACAATTCTATACTATAGAATTTGGGCAAAATAGTTTTTCAAAAAGTAGAAATTAATGTTTCTTTTTTGAAAAAGCAGAGAAAAATCGTCCAATTGTGAATATCAGCGCCTAAAATTTTCCAATTGCCCTTTTCTTCTAAAAAATGCAAATATAAAGAAAAGAAAACTCATTATGGAGTTGACATTGACAATTATGGTTTGTATAGTCATGATAGGATCATCTATTTTTTTTTTTTATATTTTTTTTTTCTTGCTCCAATTTCTCACTTCTTTACTTTGCTTAACTATGGAACACTAAGCAATATAACAAGAATGACACCCCCAACTTTTCCAACAACCTAGTGTTTAACAACTTATGATAGTTGTCTAGGGTTAAAGCTTAGAGTTCTTTCCTACCTTAACTATCAATTAAGATTAGGATTTTAGAACCTTTGTAATCTTCTTAAAAGTCCATACATAAGCCACGTGTGATTGTTGGGAAAGATCACATTTGCTAAAAGATTTTTAAGGATCGCAGCTCTTTTAGGGTCTCTAACCCCTGCATGAGATGTGAGATATGCTCTTCCTAAGTGTAGTTTGAAATCAATATATGATCCAAGATAATTACAAATTAGTCTATAAAATGACATTGCATCATTTATCAAATACTTAAATATCAATAGTGCATTATTTAAACAATACTTTATCTTAAAGGTGGTCTTTTAGGTGGCTTCTTCTTTTACTCATACCTAGCGGTATCCCAAGTTGAGATCCAATTTGGTAAAGTATTTAGCATGATGTAGTCATTCTATGATTCGAACCTAAACATAAACGAACCAAATTATAGATATAACCATAAATATTGAAATGCAGCAAAAATAACACTTCATTTCATTAATATCAAAATACTGAAATATGCTTACAAACAACATGGAAATAAACTAGCTTGGGAAATGGTAGCTTATTTCTTAGAAGAGATGTGGCGGTTACATGCCTTTGAACTATGTTACAATGAAGCTCCAAGGCCTATTTATTATTGAGAAGTAATAGAAAACCTTAAACATCCAGAAATCTAACCCTAGGAGATGAAGCGCCAAAACTGTGGACCCTGTTTGGGTAAATTAGTACATCAATTTCTCGAGGTTGTAACTTTGATGTACGATCTTCGTTTAGCTATCATAATACCTAGTTTTGAAGATCCTAAAGAGTAATCTGAAAACAATCATGTCAAAATAGTTGGGACTTTTTTGGTCTCTCTGTTTTCCCTAAAAATTTCATTTAGGGCCTCAAAACGGCTCTGGAAGTTCAGGACCCGAATAACTGCCAAAAATAGTAAACTATGCTACAATTAAGGAAACTAAAAGAGATAGTGTTGAGGGTCCAAGTGGAATAGGAGGGTGGCCACCAATATCCACCTGGACAATCCTCCCCCTTAGGAAGCAATGGTCCCCATTGCTTCAGTGCCTCCATGAGATGGGGAAACTTCTGCTGAACTTGGTCCCTGGTGAGCCATTTGCCTTGGCACAGGAGTTGGCCATATTTGACAACTCGACACAGTTGGATCTTCTACTGGCGATTTTTCTTGATCTATGTGTCTATGATCCAATCAATTGTGGCCTATTCCATGCAGTCTAGGTTTAGCTCTGTTGGTGTGAGTTGTTCTACAATGTCAAATATGTCCAGCAATGATGGAAAGGATGGCTGAAGGAGGTCTACATTGAACAATGGGTGTAGACTAAGGAATCAACGCATAGTGAACAACGCCATGACTAGTGGTAAGCTAAGGAAGTCTGAAACATTATTGGTGTTACTCTTCTTGTACTTAATGTTCAAATGGAATTGTTTCAGGTATGTGGACCATTTCTAATGTTGATCATTCAGCAACTTCCCCTTTGTGTTTGTATTAACTACAGGGGTGGGTGGTCTGTGTGGATGACTATTTACTTCCCCATAATGTAATGCTTCCATTAACGACAGACATTCACAATGGAATACATTTCTTTGTAATAAGTGGGATACGTTTGGGCCGTGTCTGAAAGTGTCTCACTATGGTAAGCCACTGGATGTCCCTGTTGAGTAAGAAATGCACCAATATCATAGTCGGAGGCGTCTTTCTCAATATCAAATGGTTGTTGTAGGTCTGGTAATTGAGCACTAGTGCAAAGAAGTGGCAATGCTTCAACTCAGAAAACACCTTTTGTTTGGTTTCGAACTAATTTTTTTTTTCTTTCACTATTCCCTTAGTGACTTGACTTAAAGGTTAGGTGATATGAGAGAACCCCAACACAAACCTGTGGTAGAAATTGGCAAGACCCAGAAATTTATGAAGATCTGTTAGAGTGGTTGGGGCTGGCCAATCCTGAATGACTTGTATCTTGGTTGGGTCCACATGCACATATTTATCATCAACGATGTGTTATATAGGTAAATCCTCTATGCAGATAGAGACGATCCCTCTAGCCCAATGAGTGGGTCTAGAAACAAATGACACAATCTACAAGACACTTTCCTAAGTTACAATCAAAATGAGAGAAGAGGAAGGATACCTACCTCGTTCTAATGCTAAAATGAACTCCTTTGTTGAAGATCTTGATCGCTTGCTTCGCAGGCTCAGTCCTTACTGCTCACAATGTTTGAATACTTGCACAAGAGGCCAAAGACACAACAAAGCATAAAAGTGCAACAAGCATAATCGAATGTAATCCACTTAAAAAATCAAGGAGCATTAAGATAAATGAAGCATTGACATAGGAATTTTTGGAAAGTGAAATAGTATTTTTATATATTAATAAACAAAAGAGGAATCATACAACCTAGGCCCTGATGTTAGTAGCCCTCCTTAAGTGAATGTCCAAGTCCAAGCTCAAGCTCTCCAATAACTAATTCTCCAAGCCAAAATGAATAGCATGTAGGCACTATCTCAGCATAAGGATGCAACTAATTAGAGACCAACCATTAGGGTATGTAAGAGGATGAATATATAGGCAGGGTGAGGGAGTTAGGATCTCATCAAAGATAGGGGAAGGTCCTCATCTCAAGGAGGAAGCTCATAGGGATAATATCAAAGGGAGAATTTGACCACATCCACAACGAACAACCTCCAACTTGTCATTCTGGAAGCCTCTAGATCACGAAGCTTCTTGTCCTCTTTGGGAAAACTTTCCTTGTAGGGATCAACGTGAGTATCCAGGTAAAAACCACGCTGGCAGTGCAAGACTAATATGGTGCAACCTGCGATAAGCACAAGTAGGTAGTGTCATAGTCGCACTGACCCAGAAATTAGGGTTTTGAGCTCATTTCCTCAGAGAAGGATCAAGGCATGTTTTCATTAGTTCTTCAAGGAGGATATGCACTGCATATCAGGATGGGTACACTGCATAATTGTCAAGTTTTGGGCACTCTAGGGTATGACATAGGGAAGTGAAGGAGGTGTGACAAAATAATGTGTAACATATTCCCCTTAAAGTATGAAGGCATAATAGGGAGTGATGGATGGTATGCTTTATGAGCTATTGCAAGGACAAGAACAAACACTACCATGAGACCTGCAGATCAAGGATGCAAATACATATACATATCTGATATCTATGTCATATATATAAACACATGAATCCATGATATGGACGCAGTGATCCGGATAGAAAGGACCATGTGAAAAGACCCATGGTATGAGCGCAACCATCCGAATGAAAAGGATTGTTTGGAAATCTAAAATCCATGGCATGGATGCAACCACCCGATATAGAAGGATCATCATCATCATGGATATAAGGTCCCACAGTATGGTTGCAACCATCCATATAGAGGAAACATGTATACAATCATGAATAATACATAACTCCACGCCACCTGAGTTATATCGGAAAAAACTCAGGTTCTTGTGCTCCATCCCAACCTGATCAAAGTACAAATTATAACATGCAATTGGATGTGTCGAAGTCGAACATGCTAGAAAACCACCTGATTACTGGCCAATGATGTGAACTGTTAACAAGCACAAGAGAAACCACCAATAATGACGATGGCCCTCAAGGTATGACAGTACAATCCGTGAATGTGAAAATGAAGTTGAAGTCGAACACTCATGGAATCATCTGATCGAAGGCCGATGATTAAAACTTGTTGTCGAATTTGAAGAACTTGCCATTAAGGCATGCAAGCTCTAAGGTACCGAAAGGGGGTTTCTAAGTCAGCTTCCTGGATAATTTGCTGAAGTCAACAGGAAGTGACCCATTAAAGGAGGGCCATAATGAGTCCCTCATCATCAACATGAAACAAGGAATAAAGTGGAATAAATTAGTACGATCCTGGACTGTGTCAAAAGGTTAGACAATGTATAAGTAATAAACTACAGATAGGACTTCTCTTGAACATATTGACAACACGACTCTGGAGTTTGGTAGCATTTGACTCAACATAGGACCAAGGGTCATGATGATGAAATGGAATAGTCTAATGACAGGCAAAATGGATCACCCAAACTTGGAATGACAAGTGACTGAGTGAGGATATCCCAAACCCAACACGAGAAACAAATGATGTCATGTTCAAGAGCGACATGTTGCCTATACAAGAGATGTTTCATTTTCATTTTCCCCACTATTTCTAGTGAGTACCCCAATTATTTTTAATCACAAGCTTGAAGCGGATAGCATATGCTTATCATATAAGTTCATTCTTTGAATAAATCCATCCTAGTAAGTTTTATGAGCCCTGGGAAGGAGAAACTCGATCTCGGAATGGTGACAAGTCTTTCGTCGTTTAATTTTTACGAGTTCGATGGAAGAGTAAATCAGTGCCTTTTTCATATTTAGAGAGTTCGAACAAGAGATGAAAAAGGAAAATTCCATCAGGTCCCTTTTCGTAATATGTCTCTCGAACCCGAAAAGGTAGAAATCAATATTCGAGAGAACCTCTTGACCGTGTCGACCAAGTTGTTCCTTTTTTGTAAATAGTTAATCACAGCCCAAAAAAGGGGTAAATGTATATTGAGATGACGTCAATTCATTTAATTTAATGAGTTCAAAAAGACAAGTACTCGACGATCTTTTCATCTTTTGATAGTCATAAAAGAGCTTAAAGATGACTCCATGGGGGTTCCTCTTTCGTTTATTTTTAACAAGTCCGAAAAAGAGATAAAACAAAAACTTGTTGCATTGGTCAAAAAATGATCATTGTTACGACTAAAAGATCTTGTAACTGCACAAAGACAACCACACATCACCGATATCAAGAAAAATAATAAAAGATTGGTAAAAATATGTTTAAAAACTTATAAATAGACAAAAAGTAAAAAACATTTTACCATTTCACTTGGAGTAACTCGAAGAGTGCATTTACCCCATTTTCCTTGATTCTTTAGGCAAGCAGTGTGGCAGATCTGGGGAACCATTTCACGAGCTATCAGTTGCAGGTAAGAGCTCTTCCCTTTCTCTTGCTTTTCGTTCCATTTTAGAGAATTTTTTACTGCTTAAGGGGAGGATTTTCATTTTTATAATCTGGGGTGATCAATGTGAGTCTGATCATCGGATTCACGCTGATCACCCCTTAGCCCAAAAGGCCCTCGCGCTACCAATGTGAGAATAATTCGAACATTCGTGTTGGGTGTAGAGTCTCAAATAAAATGAGAAATCCTTTTTATTAACTGATTCTTTTGTAATTTTGATCCATTGAAAGCCTTCCTAATATTGTTTATGGGTTATTTGCAGGAAATTTCGATAGATAAGGCCATTGAATGGAAAGAGAGAGGCCACAAGGTAGAAGACCACCAAGCTGCCCAAAGCGATGAATGTGTTTTTGATTTGAGGGATTTTATATTACTGAAGTTCTTTCAAACCCTGGGACTCAGATCTCAGAATGAGCTGCTAGAATATCTCATTGGATTATGGGATGTTGGTCGCAAGATCTTCATCATTGGAGATCAAGAACTGGAACTAGACGTAGCTAACATCTACTTCATCACTAGATTGTCCAAAAGAGGGGAGAGGGTCCAACTCTTTGGAGCTTGTACTAGAGAAGAGAGCACCAATATCCTAATCAGAATGCATTTCCCAGGTGTAGAAACAGCCGTGAGTGGGACAGTTAAGATAGCAACCATCGACAACCTCCCCTTAAGGACGATTCTACATACCATGGCCCATATAGTTGGGGTTCAGGAATTGCATGAGGTAACTAAATGAAAATTCCAATACACAGTGGATTGCCTTGCTCCAATATTATTTAACTTGTGCGAAGGATTGTTGGTCAACATGAAAAAACAACTGAACAAGTGTAAAATAGGGCTCTTGAAGCACTTCGAGTTCAGATTTATTTAGTCACATTCTTTTTGGAGTGTGTGCCCCTATTTCGATACCAATGGGTAGAGGTGGATGATCCAACTCCATGAGATCGAAGGTTTCTCAGATGGAGTGAGATCATGCCTCGAGGGGGAGGAGGTCAATGGATGCATTTCCCTCCGCCATTCTTTGGTTGGCTACAACAACAGCTGATCATAGTGGATGACTATGCCTATGCGGGCACAAAGTTCAGAGGAGACCCAAATCTTCCCCTAGCACCTGGTGCACAATGGACCGATGCAGGTGAAACTTGTTGTATGGAAATTTTCAAGTTTTATGATATTTTTTTAAGTGTATTTGAGAGTTTACTTATGATAATTTTGCAAATGTCTGATAAAAAATACATCCCATAATCTCCCAAATAGCATGGTGAGTAGCATGCCCAACAAAGGAAGAAGCTCCATACGAGGAAGGAGTAGATCCTATAGTAGAGATGGTGTGAAACCTGGAAGTGATTACTCGGGGGATTCCAGAGTATGCGACTATAGATGATGTGTCGTTGTGGTACCAGAGACATACAGTAGGAGTATCCACGAGACTACGTCGGTTGTTAGGCCGAGTGATTAGAGCTGTCTCATGTTATCATGAGCATCATGTGGGCGAATAACCTATTCCTAGTCATGTTTATCTGCACTGTTGTAGGATTTCAAATCCATGTGTCTCAGAACACTATTTTTTTAAATATTGATATAACAAACTTTGACAGACTCGATATGCATGTTTCTATTGTCTACTTATGTGTTCATATATCATGATGATGTGTTTGATTTTTTACAAGTTACGCAAATTTCTATCTAAAACGTAATTTTCTAATGCATCTGTTAATGTATTCAAATTTCGTGGAATGTGTTGATATGTAATGTAATCAAAGTTTCTTTCCAGTAATTGAACACGTAGATACAAGCACAAAATTGGTTGATCTCTTACTGAATAATGACCATTTAATTGTAGCACAATGAGTTGTGAATGTAACTTAACAACCAAGTTTTAGATTCCGAGAGAAACTGCTTCTGATAATAATTCAATAACTGCATTGTACTTGGCAATATTACTAGTTGCTTGTCCCAGGCAAATACCTTGTAAATTGATCAACTTGCCATTAGGGATGAAGTGTGCCCAAGCTGCGGAAGATAAGTTCTGTGTGGTACAAAAAGCACCATCAGCAAAACCAACATAATGGTTCAATGACATCCGCGAACCAAGTGAAACACAATGTAAGCAGAGGAAACATGTATGCAAAGCAAACAATCACACCAAAAAATCAAAATGCACACTAATGTACAAAGTTAATTACACTAGACTCATGCATAATACTTTTTCAGATAAAGCCAATTGTGGGGCTGTGCTAATGCATTACCTTCATAGTCAACCAACTCTTAGGCGTCTTTTTGGAAAACATGTTTAACAATGTATGACCCATGGCACATCGGTTCAAACTTTCTAGCTCCCAACTTATCGTTTGCTTGATCAAACAACAAGACCAAGTCACCTTCATCGAAAACTCGTGGAGAAACAGTTTGATCATAATGAGATTTAACTGGTTTTTTTTGTGCTTCGATAACCATCACAATAATACAATGGGTTTCATCAAGGCTCTCAAGATAAATTAAATGTTCCTCTTCAGGTGATGTATCGGGGAGTAGTTCGATAGCTATTTTTAACAAAGGAATCTCACACTCAATAGGGAGTGTATCCTCTAAACCCTATATCAACTGGAATGGAGTGAAACCAGTGGTTGTCTCAGGTGTGGTTCGGTAATCCCAAAGAGTAGAAAACAACATGAGATGCCAATCCTTTTTATGATTTCCAATGGTACGTTGAAGCATAGTAATTAAGACTTTATTAATTGCTTCAACTTGTCTATTGGCCTGTAGGTAGTAAGGAGTTGAGTTGTCGTGACGAAGACCCAAATGAGAAGTAACTTATGCCATCATGTACTAACGAAAATGTGATCTGTGATCAGTGACAATGGCTTGAGGGACACTAAAACGGGCTATTACATGGTTAAAGAGGAATTGAGCAACATTTGTACCATCAACATTATATGTGGGCATCGCCTCGGCCCATTTAGTAAAATAGTTGACGATGACGATAATATAGCCATGCCCCCTAGCCGAGCGAGGGTTACAAGTCATGCAATCAATGCCCCATTTAGCAAGTGGACCAATGGTAACAACTGGGTGTAAGGTTGTTGGCGAGGCACAATGTTTAGGGTTATATATCTAACATTCATGGCACTTTTGAATTGCCAAAATGAAATCTTTAAATATAGAAGGCCAGAAATAACTGGTGCGAATGATCTTCTAAGCAGTGGCATAGCCTGGCATGTGACCACCACATGACCCAGAGTGAAAGTCATTTAGGACTCTTTCAACCTCTTCAAGTGTTAAACATCTATGAAGAACAGAATCAACACCGACTCGGTACAGCGTATCACCAATAATCCGATAAGGTTGAGACTGATGCCAGATGCAACATTGGTTAGATCGAGACAACTCAGATAAGAAAGTATGGGTCTAAAGATAAACAATTATATCTATGTACCATGAGTCGAGAGTACTGATAAGAAACAATGTTTCATCAGGAATCTTCTTAGTAAAATCAGTGGAGGTGTTTGCAGAAGGAAGGTCGCAGATCAATTCGACAAAAACTAATGATTTCTTTGATTTGGCAGCAGGAAACTCCAAATCAAAATCTTGCAGGATAACGATCCATTTAGAATATTTTTTCCCAAGCAACTGATGAGTTAGAATATAAGTCATGGGGTTACAGTAAAAAATCATTGTGGTCTTCTGTAGAAGAATATAATGGAGAAATCATTGGACAACATGGACTACTGCCAAGGCAAGCTTCTCGACATGCGCATATCGAGTTTCTGTGTCAATAATATTTCGACTCAAATAATAAACCACGTGTTCATTTCCATTGTCATCATCCTGAACTAGTACTGTCGCAATGGTACTGTCAGTCGCGGTCAAGTATAAGAAATAATCATGGTGGTAGTCGGTGGGATGTAATAAAGGATAAATAATGAGTGTTTTCTTTAGAGCATTAAAATATTGTTGGGAAATTTCATCCAAAATGAATGGAATCGCCTTCTTAAGTAAGTGAGTAAATCCCTTGGCAAGCTCAGCATAATTAGGGACAAATCGATGAAGAAATTGGCCTTCCCTTGCAAACTCTGTAATTGGTGCAGGGATGGAGGAGGGGGTAGATTTACAATAGCCTCTACTTTCAGAGGATCTATTTGAATTCCTTCTTTGGATACAACAAAACCCAAGAGCGGACCAGATTTGACGCAGAAGACACATTTGTGCAGATTGAGACAAATATTATAATGTCGAAAACGTAGAAATATTGGTCGAAGGTGGTCCAGATGGTCACGACGCTTAGCAGAATGAGCCGGTAAGTCATCTAAATAAGGTTGAACAATGTGTTTAATATCATGAAAGGCATATGACATCACTCTTTGGAAGGTAGCACCATCATTTTTGAGATCGAAAGGGAGCTTATTATAAGCAAAATTCCACCATGGATAGATGAAAGCAGTTTTGTGTTGATCAGCAGGTAATATGTTAATCTGGTTATAATTAGAAAAACCATCCATAAAAGAAAAGATCTCACTCCCAGCACACTCATCAATGATATAATTCTATGATAATGTTATTTTAGATGTTTTGGTAATTTGCATGATTAATGTATAGATTAAGTTATAGGCAAGAATTCTCTTGCCATGTAATGTTAAATTAATATTAAATTTAGCGGCATTTATTCATTTCATATAATATTATGTATGGTTTGATTATATAGTATTTTATATTTTTATATGATTTCTATGATTAATGTTATAGATGTTGAAAGAGGCTACAACTCTTTTATGAGATCTTTTCATTTTTTCTAACAATGTAATTATTAATTTTATTTTTATTGAAAAAGAGGATCTTAAGTTCTAAATAAAGCTTTTAGAGTCAATGAACATGAAGTAGCCCTCAATCAACTACATAGATACTTTCTAAAGGATATTCAAATTTCAACCTGGACAAGGGAGCCATGACATTCTATTCTACATAAAGAGGCACAAGAATTGTTAGTATGTATGATTTTTTAATATAGTGTGTGAACATTTTGAGAATGTAAATGTGTTATTAGAATTTGTGCACATTTTTGTAATGCATGTATATGTAGAATAATATGGCTTTAGAATAATCTAGATTTATATTAATTGACCAAATTTAAATCAACATATTTTAAATTCAAATAATAAAATCATCGTCTCTATGAACCTAGTGCGGTAATCAACCATGGTATGTAACAACACCACAAAAACCCCAAAACAAATAGTGTGTTGTCTCTCTATGATGTGAGGAACAAATTCCTATTAACCCTTAAAACACTTCTATATCAGTTTCAAACTCTCTTTCTTGTCGCTCCTTCCAAAGGGAATATAAAACTATTATATATTGTAAACTTATACTCTATATTGTATAAAATTGTTATAATTCTAACATTATAGATGGGTTTTTAGACCCTCTAATGGGGTCATTAAATCCATCGACCTAAATTCTAACATTGCACGTGGATTTAGAGACGCTCTTAAAGGGGCCTCTAAATTTTAACGTTGGAGATGGATTTAGAGACACCTTAGTGTCTAAATTTTAGCACTGTAGATGGACACTTTAGTGAAATGTGACACTTTAGTATCAAAATTGTAGTTTTCCATTTCGAGAGTGACACAATTAAAAGTGACTAATCCCTAATATACAAACTCTAAAATATTTAGAAAGTCCATAATATACCAACTCTAAAATATTTAAAATTATTTTAATAAAAATATTCAAAATTTTAATAATTTTATCTTTAAAAAAATTACAATTTTAAAAATAAAAATAATTTCAAAATTCTTATTCTAACTGTTGCTCAAATATTATGCTATTTAATTATATTTTTTTCTTTTTCCTAAATCGAATAATAATAATGGTATTTAACTATAACTTTTTCATGTTTTTCCTAAATCGAATAATAGTTAATAATACAAAATAACATAATTCTAATAAAATATATTAAGTTTCCAACATTCAATCTCGTAATCTAAGAGGGAATGGGGTGTATTCCGAATGCAACACTTTTTAATTGGACTACATGCTTTGAATAGATGCGTGTCAAGCTATAGTCCATAAGATTCATAGTGGAGAACATGCTTTCGAGGTTAACCATTTTGTCCGGTTAACCTTTCTGGGATGATGCACACGTGTCCTTCACGCATTGTTCACGACATGTGGAAGGTGCAGGTGAGCCCTCTGAGTTGCACGGAAGATAGAAAAGTAAGCATTACTATTCGCTCTAGAATTATATGAAAAGTCTCAACTAAATATTAATATTCATCTTAAAATGAATTTAAATGCCATAATTCATGTATTTATAGGTGTATTTATATGAATTATTTTGGGGTTGTTGAGTTTGAATTTTTTGAGAGATTTATTTGTGATTGTAAATTTAAAAATAAAGAAAATTTTAGTGATAAAAATTTATTTTAAAATAAGAAATTTTTAACAATTTATTATTTTTTATTATGCAATTTTAATTAAATATTATTTAAATTTTATAAGATATATAATTTTTTAAATAAATTTAAATTTAGAAAATAACATAATTTAAATCTCTATTCTACCTATTTCTAAAACATGGTAACTATTCAATTATAACTTTTCAAGTTTTTTCTCAAAATAATAATAATTTAATAATACAAAACATGTAACTCTAATGGATTAGGTTTTCAATATTCCCCGTGAAAGGGTGTATCTCCCATTAATTTCTTCGAACCTTAATGTGAAAAGGGTGTATTATTTCTTCTGACTATTCTGTATACAACCCCTTTTTAGGTGGAAAATTTATAGAGGTATCAATTTGATTGACACATGGGAGTGGTTGTTTATTTGAATAGATGAGTGTCAAGCTGTAGTCCATAAGATTCATAGTGGAGAACATGCTGTCAGGTTCACCATTTTGCGCGCACTGTGCTTTCTTGGATGATGCACACGTCTCGGTATCATGGATACAGCTCACTGGTGGGTATATGGATAGTGTAAGAATACTGGTGGGATTCTAACAAAATTCTAAGGGTAAATAGGAAAATAAAATGAAAGAGCAGAAAGCATTATGGGTTCCACCACACTCAAAGGCATAAGGGCTCCAGCCTGTGTCTATGATTAGCAATGTGGATCCCACACGCAAAGCAGATAAGATTGACGCGGTTCATGGCCTTGCAAATCAAATATTTTCCTTACTCTGTTACCCTCTGCCTCTACAAGCAGCCTTTATGTAATCTCTGCACTCGCCACTTTCTTGCCCTTACAATTTATCCCCACCTCTGCGACTCCTAAAGTCGTCTCCTCCCTCTGCATTAACCATCCAGAGCTTTGCAGCACCCAATTTATCATTCTCTTTCAGTTCGTATAATCGTCGAACAATTGGCAATGGCATACCCAACCCCTGCATCCTCCGGCACCCAAACCCCCTCTGAAATCGAAGAAATTGAAATGGAAAATCAGAGATCTTCGGATGGTGCTTCCTCCTCTTCCACCGCTGCTGTTGATAAATACGATGTGTTTATCAACCATCGTGGGGAAGTGAAGAAGAGCTTTGCCGGCCATCTCTACCGTGCTCTTCTTTTACGTGGATTGAGACCCTTTTTAGATGAAAAGGATTTGCAGGAAGGACAATCTTTTCCTTCTCAATTAGAAGATGTTATTAGAAACGCCTCCGTCCACGTTGCCGTCTTTTCACCAAAATATGCAGAATCCTTTTGGTGTTTACATGAACTCCTCCTCATGCGACACTCTGGGGCTCCAATTATCCCTGTTTTTTACCATGTCAACCCGGCTGATCTTAGGTGGACAGATCACAACAAAACTAAAGGTTATGGTCTCAGCTTGCACCAGCTCGAAGAAAAGAAACGATATGATCCCGCCACTATTCAGGAGTGGAGAGATGCTCTTTTCTTTGTTGCAGACAAAAGTGGGTTTGATCTCAACGCCAAGTATAACGGGTAAGACCTCCAAACCCCTCTCTATGTATACACTATATATGATACCTTGCCCTATGCTTTCAATTATTTATTTATTTCCTGTTGGTGTTTTTGTGGGTGAATATCTAGTGACGAGGTGCGCATGATAGATGAGATCGTCGAGTGTGTGGGTAGAATGATTAGAAAACCAGGGTTGTATGTGGCCGAACATCCCACTGGTTTAAATGACAAAGTCACAGATTTTGAAGCTACAGTTTTGAAGCAACGGCAGGCTGGAAAAATCCAGGTTGCGGGCATAGTCGGCCTTGGTGGAATGGGGAAGACAACGTTGGCTTTAGAACTCTTCAATAGAATGAGTTCGAAGTACAATACATCTTATTTTTTAGCAGATGTTAAAGAAAAGGCATTACATTTGGTGCAAAGGGAGCTTCTGAAGGGCCTGACTCAAAGAGAAGTGGATATAAATAACATTTATGAAGGTATAGGGAAGTTTGAAAAGCATCTGAAATCTGCTCATGTCTTGTTAATTTTAGATGACATAGATCATGATGAACAGCTAAAGGCACTTCTACCGGTTAAAGATGTCTTAAGTCCCGATAGCTTTATTTTAATTACATCCCGGGATAAAGATGTGCTGAAAAAGTCAAGAGTGGAAGAGTTGTGCATTTATAAGTTAACAGGCCTTCCCAGACACCACTCGCAACAGCTCTTTTGTTTATACGCCTTTGGGCAAACGAATCCACTCCATGGATTTGAAGATCTTGTAGATCAGTTTCTTCAAGTATGCGATGGACTGCCTTTAGCTTTGAAAGTGCTTGGGGCACTTCTCTTTGGAAAACCTAAAACATATTGGGATGCTAAACTTAATGAATCAAAAGTTCAAATGAAAGTTTCACCTGATATAAAGAAGAGATTAAAAATCAGTTACGACGCACTCAGCAAAGAGGAGCAGAAGATCTTTTTAGATATCACCTTTTTCTTCATAGGAGAAAGCAAAACAAGTGCCATAGCAGTTTGGGACGCGTCAGGCTGGAACGGTTTGCTGGGGCTTACAGATTTAGAGGGCAAATGTCTAGTTGAAGTAGATGATAAAAATGTGATACATATGCACGATCAACTGCGAGACTTGGGAAGACAGATTGCAGAGGAAGAAACGCCGCGCCGTCTTTGGCGTCCCACCGGGGACATTGATGAATGGTTGCACGAATACTCCTCTGTACGTCCTCAATCATTCAAACTTTTTAAGTAGTTAACCTTTTTCCATAGAAATCTGTATACAGTTTTCAATTTCTCCATCGTTTTTCACCTTCAAAATAATTAAATTTAACCATACCAAGCTGTATACAGTTTCTTGATTCTTCATCCGAATGAACAGGTTTTAAAGGAAGCACGCGGAATTTCGCTGCTCGGTGAGGGGCATAGCACCAAACAAGTGGGGAACCACGTGTTTTTGAAGCTTCGCAATTGGCTGGAAAATAAATGTTCTTGTTTTCCTGGTCGTGATGTCATGAATTTTCAACTTGTTGAAACTGAAGGGCATCTGCTAGATCGTATTTTGCGAGTCCATTCGCCAAATCTCTCATGGCTTTCTTGGCGTCATTGTCCCTACCCTTGTCTACCTTCGTGGATTAAAATTAAGAATTTAAGGGTTTTGAATGTGGAGGGCGCTGTATTGAAAACATTATGGCAAGGCATATCGCAGGTAAATCTAAACTTTTTGTCTATCGATATTGCATAAAAGGGTCTTCAATTATTTCTCACGGTTTTCCCATCTTTCTTACACTCGAAATGCTTGATCTTGCAGGCACCTTTGCAGTTGCAGGAATTGGACCTGTCTTCGTGCACTCAATTGAAGAGGCTGCCAGATTCTTTCGGCAGATTGTCGAAACTCCACAGCTTGGACCTGTCTGGGTGCGTGAAATTGGTGAGTCTGCCAGATTCTTTCGGCAGCTTGTCGAGCCTCCACAGCTTGGACCTGTCTGGGTGCGCGAAATTGGAGAGTCTGCCAGATTCTTTCGGCAGATTGTCGAGCCTCCACAGCTTGGACCTGCGTGGGTGCCACAGGTTGGACCCGCTTGGGTGCCAGAAATTGGAGAGGCTGCCAGATTCTTTCGGCAGCTTGTCCAGCCTCCACAGCTTGGACCTGTATGGGTGCCAGAAATTGGAGAGGCTGCCAGATTCTTTCGGCAGGTTGTCCAGCCTCCACAGCTTGGACCTGTATGGGTGCTATAAATTGGAGAGTCTGCCAGATTCTTTCGGCAGCTTGTCGAGCCTCCACAGCTTGGACCTGTGTAATTGCTCGAAATTGGAGAGTCTGCCCTATTCTTTCGGCAGCTTGTCGAGCCTCCAAAGCTTGGACCTGAATTCGTGCCAGAAATTAGAGAGTCTGCCAGATTCTTTCGGCAGCTTGTCCAGCCTCCACAGCTTGGACCTGCGTGGTTGCTCGAAATTGGAGAGTCTGCCAGATTCTTTGGGCAGCTTGTCCAGCCTCCACAGCTTGGACCTGCGTCGTTGCTCGAAATTGGAGAGTCTGCCAGATTCTTTCGGCAGCTTGTCGAGCCTCCACAGCTTGGACCTGCGTAGTTGCTCGAAATTGGAGAGTCTGCCCTATTCTTTCGGCAGCTTGTCGAGCCTCCACAGCTTGGACCTGCGTTGGTGCCATAAATTGGAGAGTCTGCCAGAGTCTTTCGGCAGCTTGTCCAGCCTCCACAGGTTGGACCTGAATTCGTGCCGGAAATTAGAGAGTCTGCCAGATTCTTTCGGCAGCTTGTCCAGCCTCCACAGCGTGGACCTGCGTTGGTGCAAGAAATTGGAGAGTCTGCCAGATTCTTTCGGCAGCTTGTCCAGCCTCCACAGCTTGCACCTGAATTTGTGCCAGAAATTGGAGAGTCTGCCAGATTCTTTCGGCAGCTTGTCCAGCCTCCACAGCTTGGAACTGAGTTCGTGCCTGAAATTAGAGAGTCTGCCAGATTCTTTCGGCAGCTTGTCCAGCCTCCACAGCTTGCACCTGAATTTGTGCGAGAAATTGGAGAGTCTGCCAGATTCTTTCGGCAGCTTGTCCAGCCTCCACAGCTTGGAACTGAGTTCGTGCCTGAAATTAGAGAGTCTGCCAGATTCTTTCGGCAGCTTGTCCAGCCTCCACAGCTTGCACCTGAATTTGTGCGAGAAATTGGAGAGTCTGCCAGATTCTTTCGGCAGCTTGTCCAGCCTCCACAGCTTGGACCTGCGTCTGTGCGAGAAATTGGAGAGTCTGCCAGATTCTTTCGGCAGCTTGTCGAGCCTCCACAGCTTGGACCTGTCCCGGTGCAAGAAATTGGAGAGTCTGGCAGGTTCTTTCGGGAGTTTAAGTAGCCTTAAATATTTTGATGCCAAATCTTGTTCTAATTTAAGCATTTCAAGCGAAGCTTTTGGAAATATAAGAACACTAGAGCGTATAGATCTTTCCGGCTGTGAAAAAGTTGAAGTATGGCCCTCGCAACTGGGGCATCAAAGGTCGCTGAAAGTATTGAAGTTGACGGGCACAAATTTGAAGGAATTTCTGGACAGCGTGATTGCTGAACTCCCCAGTGATTTAGAAGTTCTGTGGATAGGAAACCCTTTGCTGGACGGGGTGATGCCTTCGGTGGGTCACTTACGGAAGTTGAATGAATTGCGTCTCGAATGTCTTAATCTGAGAAGTATAGAAAGCCTTTGTGATCTTCCAATGCTTAAAAAGTTGTACATTGGAAAGTGTAACGAACTTCAGGAGCTGCCGAGTGTTGAAACAATGGTCTCTTTGGTATCCTTGACAGTAGAAGATTGTCTGAAGTTGAAGAGCATAGGGGATTTGGCGCAGCTAACGGAATTGAAATATCTATCTGTTAGGGGGTGCCCTCAGTTGGGCGAGTTGGAAGGTGTTGAATGTTGTCGATCACCGATCTATGTCCACGGGTGTCCCAAATTGCGGTGGCATGAGAGAGTAGTAGAGAGGCTGCCCCCCGGGTGGGACGAAACATGTGTTTTGTAGGTTGGAGGAATGAAATGGAAGTTGAAATGAAAGTGTTAAATTCGCAATTTAAAAGCATGCATGATTGTAATTAGTGTAATTTAAATAATAAATTAATATAATTATAATATAAATACTTATTTTAGTTATTCAGTAATTTTTTATTTTTTTTTTTAATTTAAAATTAAACTTTTTATATATATTTCGTAAAAAAAACAAATATTAATATTAATAAAAAATATTTATTAGAGAAAAAAGTTACACTTAAATAAAAATTACACAATCTTAATATTTTTTATAATAATATAATAATATTAATTTTTTTTTTTTAATTTTAAAAGTTTTACATTAATATTCCCAAAAAAAATTAGAAATATTTTGAAAAAGGGTATAAAGAACTAAAACAATATTTTAATTAGTGATGATATGATGGTGGTTAATTCACTGAGAGAAACAAATTCATTTAGTTTGATTAGGATTTTATTCCATGCCAAAAAGCTTGGAGAAAAGCTCCTAAAACTCACTATAATTTGACATCGTAAAAGGCCTAAAAGTCAAGTATTGCGAAAAGATTATGAAACTGAAGAAATCTAGTGTTGTTACGTGGGGCAACTCTACAAGGAAGTGGTTTCAATCCTCAAGTTGTTCCATTCATCATACGGAGAATGACAAATTCTTTCTGTCCATCGGTGTTTTAGGAAACTGTCCAATGACCTATTTCACTATGACTCATGAGAGTTCGTTCTAAACTTTTCTAAATATTTCTCTTTGAGCTAGCTAAAAATCAGAGAGATACACTTTTGAATCTCTAGGTGGGGTCTGAATGACCTTCTTAAATAATAACTCAATTTTCTTTTAGCCGCTAAATCTTTCTCACACCACATTTTTTCTTTGAACTTAGAAGTAACAATATTTTTAATGTTATTAATGTTTTGCAGTGCATTGTTCTCATTGATCTCCCAATGTTTTATCCAAGCCCTCGTGTCTTTATATCACCCCCATTTGAGCCTTAGATGGTTTTGGCTGGAATTTAAAGCTAGCTTGGGAAGTCTATGATCTCCTATGTTATTGAGCTTGTGCTTGTACAATAGAAGCCTAGTCATAGCTAGGCTTTCGATAGGGGAAAGACCTACTTCTATAAGGAGAATACGGTAGGGTGTATTGCTTTTAATTTTCAGGTTATACGTTATAAAGCGCTTCTGGATTTGCTCAATATTTCTCCAGGATTCTCTAGAGATGCTGCAACCCCAAACCTCACATCCATTTAAGATAATAGGAGTGACTAAAGTTTCAAAGAGGAACTTCTTTTTATCCCACATTACGAGGTTTGTTGTTTTACAATTATTTTCAAGACCAAAGTAAACTTTCCACCTCCCATTAATCCTTTTCTCAATACTATAGTTCCAGTTGAGCTTGTGATGAATATCAATTCCTAGGTACTTGTAAGAATATACTTCCTCCAAGTTATTATTGTTATACATAAAATTAACGTAGGTGTCCTTCTTGGATTTGATAATCATAACTTTTTCTTTGTCAGTGTTAACTTTTCGTGAATCTTCATCGTCTTCCTCGATGCTTACGTTGTCGCGTTCTACGTTATTACCCAAGACCTTACTTGTATTCCAATGTTAGTTAATTATCTTTGCCTACTTGAGGGCTTTAAGTTATACTTAACAACATAAACCATTCATACAGGTGCGCACAATAAATAAACAATATATTTGCAAATTATATCAGTCATGCATTAACCCAAGAACAGATACACAGAATTATAACAAAACTTCTCTTTATTGATTCCTTCCACGGTTACAAACTCGACTTGCCCTACGCACTCAGCTGCAAGGGTCCGCGCACTAAGCTGCGAACTACTAAGTCTCTGCGCACTCAACTGCAGAGCGTTCTCCTACTCTACGACCCAAAGACACACTTCAACCTGCGACCCAGTCACTTAGACTTTCTCATGCTTCTCTTCTATTCCCTATTCTGTATTTTTCCTTCTTACACTTAGAGCCTCGCTCTATTTATACAATCCCATGGTCCGTGGACCATGGGTAGGTCTATCTAGTCGACATTACATTACAAAACTAGGGTGGACAACCCTGTGACTCTATCATACTTTCGCGCCCCGCGCCTGCAATTCGCGGAGCTTTACAACAAGATTCGGTCAAAACTTGGGCTTTAAGCCCCTAAACATGCCTTGGGGGGATTCCATGCCCAACAAGCCCTCAACACAAATATCATGACTTGCCCTTGATTCACTCCATCGGCACGACGATCTTTGTGCGGAGTCCCTCCAACTGTTCTCGAACTATGCGGAGGTCAGTAGCGCACTGAGCTGCTACTTGCTAGATTTGCTGCATATGCTGTTCTGAGACCTCTGTATCAGAAGTGCTTCTTTGTGTCTGTGCCAGTATCCCCTGCATTTTTTTATAGTCCCGCGCCTTTGTCCAAATCCTTGGAGCGCGAAGACTGTGCGCCTACTGGCTAATCAGATAGTCAGACCACCCGTGTAGAGCTTCAAGTGATTGCCATTCACTTTGCCTGGGAAAGGTTCTCTATTTAGTTTGACTAGTAAGATCGCGCCTCCATCTGTGACCTCCTTAACAACGTATGGTCCCAGCCAATGCATTCTGAACTTTCCCAGGAATTTATCTAACTTACTGTCATACAATAGTACTAAATCATTTACCTTGAAGGTGCGCAATTTAATATGGCTATCGTGTTAGGCCTTCTCACACTGCTTTTGCACCTATTGATGAAAGCCAACTAGGAACCGTTCCTCCTCAAGTTCTTCCAACTGTGCGAGCCTTTCTTCCAGGGCTTCGCGGTCCATCATACCTGTGAGCACTGCTATGCGTAGACTAGGTACAATATATCCATTGGCATGACAACTTCCATGCCATAAACTAGCCAGAAAGGTGTTTGTCCCGTCAGTTTCTTGCACATTGTCCTATAAGCCCATAGTACTACAAGTACGCATAGGTCCCAATCGATTCACTGCGAATTACAAACTTTGGTTAGTGTTGTCTCCAGTATTTTGTTGAATGCTTCTACTATCCCATTGTCTTGTGGGTGATATGGTGTGCTTTTCTGATGGTACACCTGGAACTCTTTCATGAGCGTGTTGATGGTTTCGTTCAGGAAATGTGTACTATGATCACTCAATAAGATTTTCGGACAGCCAAATCGAGTCAACACATGTTCAAACAAAAACTTTGCAGCTGTAGTGGTCGTGCAGTATTTGACTGGCTACGCTTCCGCCCAACGAGTCAGGTATTTTGTTACGGTGATGATGTATCACGCGCCCATTTTTCCCTGAGGTTTGATAGGTCCTACAAAGTTGATTGCCTACTTTTCAAAGGGTTGCAGCGTCATTTGTGGATTCAAAGGCATCTCATCCCTCTGCGATGGTTTACCGGTCCTTTGACATATGTCGCAGGCCTTACAGTGTGCTTTTGAATCCTGATGAAGGGTTGGCCACCACAAACCTACGGAGAGAATCTTTTGTGCGGTCGCTCATCCTTCATAGTGTCCTCCTACAGCGCCCCCATGTGCTTCCACGAGGATTTGACTTTGTTCAAATTCAAGTACGCACCTTCACAGTATCTCATCATTTCCCATTTTGTATAAGTGACCCGTGATGACAGAAAAATGCGATGCGCGCACCACCAATTCCTTCTTCTTTTGGGCGGAGTATTCCTTCAGCATAGTCCCTGTCGTCAGAAAGTGGATTATATCTTCAAAGTGTCTACCCACGACGCGCACAACAAAGAGCTGTGCGTTAGGTAATCCTTCCTCCAAACTAGTAGGTTCCTTGCCCGTCCCAATACATGACAAATGATTCGGTCCTACGTTCAGGCGTCTAGGTTTTACCACGACCTCAAAGTCATATTCTTGGAACAATAAGAGCCACCTACATATGCGCCCCCCAACACAGGCTTATTGACCAAGTATTTTAGTGCGGAATGGTCTGTATACATCTTGAAATGTCCTCCTAGGAAATAGTGCCAGTATTTTTGGAGCGCGTACACCATAGCCAATCCCTCGCACTCAGTTGTGGAATGGTTATTTTTTGCTTTGGACAACCTGTGACTTGTAAACGCGATAGGGTGATCCAAGCCCTCTCTGCCCTCTTGTGTGAGCACCGCTCCCAGCGCTATACATGATGCATCAACATGGACATGAAACTCCACATCCCATTTTGGGAAGACCAAGATTGGAGCGGAGGCCAGTTTCTCTTTTAGGACATCCAGGCTCTTCATGCAATCATCATTCCAGTAGAACGTGATGTCTTTTTTCAATAGTTTATCCATTGGTGCAGTGATCTGGGCATATCTTTTGATGAACTTCCTATAGTACCCTGTATGTCCCAAGGTAGCGCGCAACTGTTTAACACTTCGTGGTGCTTCCAAATTCAGAATTATTGCAATATTTGCCGGATCTACCATTAGTCCCTGTTTGCAGACCACATGTCCTAGTAAGTTCCCAAAGGGAACGAGGAACGTACAGTTCTTAAGGTTTAGCGCAATTTGGTGTCGTCGGCAAGTATCCAACATCAAGCGTAAGCTCACTACATGGTGCTTAACCAATCCAAATATAATCCAAGCATCTAGATAGGCCTCTAGGAATTTGTGGATATATTCTTTGAAGGCAGCTACAA
Source organism: Pinus taeda (assembly GCA_000404065.3). Taxonomy (NCBI): domain Eukaryota; kingdom Viridiplantae; phylum Streptophyta; class Pinopsida; order Pinales; family Pinaceae; genus Pinus; species Pinus taeda. The sequence goes on from APFE031472719.1 coordinate 60,769, forward strand.
CTATGCGCGAAAAGATGGCTGGCGCATTTTTTAACCCAAACGGCATGACGGTGTATTGAAAGAAGCCCCACTCCGTCGTGAAGGTGGTCTTGCTCCTATATTTGGCACGATTTTGATCTGCTGGTACCCTGAGAACCCATCGGTGAAGGAATATGCTTCTTGTCCATCAAAATTTTCCAATACTTCATCTGTGAACGGGACCGGGAATGGGTTGTGTACACAGGCGTCATTCAACTTCCTGAGGTCCAAGCATATTATTATCTAGCCCTTCTGATTTTTCTTCTATACTACCATAGGGCTTACCCAGTCGGATTATTCCACCGGTTCAATAATTCCAGCTGCGAGCATTTTGTCTAGTTCTACACGAACATTTTCCTTGTACTTCGGATTCAAGTAGTAAGGCCTCTACTTAACCAGCTTCGCGTCGGGTTTGAAGGTGATCTTGATCATCCATAAATCACTAATGATCCCCTTTAAGTCCGTAATATTGGTCAGGAATAAGTCTTGGTACTCGTAGAGTAACTCAACGACCTTATCCACCGTGGCATCATCCCAATAGTCATCGAGCGTTGCATACTTCGGTTCGGCCTTTGTCCCAATGTTTACCTGCATCGTTTTTACCGGCACGGTGATGTCAAGATCTTCAATCAATGGTCCTTGAATCTCACAATAGCCTTCAGTTTCTAGAATGTTAACTTTTCGTGGATCTTCATCATCTTCCTCGATGTTTACGTTGTAACACTCCAGCGCACAGCTCAGCTAGGTCGCCCATTCCAGCTGAAGCACTTCCATTGGCTCCTGAGGTATTTTGAAGATAAATCCTTTTACTGCTTGTAGTGCATCATCAACAGAATCCTAACAATGATCCTCAAACGTGAAGGTTAACAAGAATCCTTCGCGCAGGACATTCCATTCGCTCGTGCCATGGAAGAGCTCTGTTTCTATATACCAATTCATGGGTATAATATCCAGGGTATGACAGAATAGGCGCACCCACTCAGGTTGTGGCTCTTCCCTATAGATCTTGGTCTATTTTGCGAGGTGTGCATGTGGATCATCCCGTCCATCATACTTGTCTGTTAACCACATCTAAGGCTTCCCAAACCGCATGCATATCATCCTTCTGCATTCGCGCCAATCCTCAAAACTTCTTTGGTGTGTACCCCACCATCTTATGAGTGTAGCTTGCACAGTACCCATTTCAGAGCGTCGAAATGTTATTGTTCTAGTACTTCTCTTTTAAATTTGTTTAGGAAATCATCCACCTTAGTCAACCTATCATACGTAGGCAGATCTCTTACCTTTGTTGCCACACAACGCAACGACCTTGCCATCATGTAGTAGTTGAGCGTGGTTACCTCGTGTAACCGATTTTGCCATCGTTCTATCACTTCATCAGAATCTGATGTGTAGGAGCTTTTAGGCTCCCATGATATTCGACCATCCGCGGTTGGATTTACCCAATCTTGCTCCCACACGGTTATCTTGTAGATGCAGTCTAGATTGTCGTCACTATAAATGTAAGCTGCCTCTCGAGCATTCCAAAGTCCATAGGGTAGCTGAAGAACCTGGAAAGGATCGTCATTCATTCTTCCTTCCTTGCTAAATTGTCAGAAGAATTCGGTCATCTAAACTCCTTGAGGACCTTGGTGTTACGCATGCCTTCATTGAAATCATTACCGAACTCTTTTGGTAAATTGAGGAACCTCCATCACATGTATTTGTGCTTTCAATTGGAGAGGCTGCTAGATTCCTTAGGTAACTTGACGAACCTCCACAACTTGGACCTGTAATATTGCCATAAATTGGAGAGGCTGCCAGATTCCTTCCATAGCTTGTCGAACCTCCACATCTTGGACCTAAGTGGGTGCAGAAAATTGGAGACGCTACCAGGTTCCTTCAGTAGCTTGAGGAACCTCTACCACATAGACCTGCATGGACCTACATGGGTGTGAGCAATTGGAGAGGTTGCCAGATTCCTTTGGCAACTTAAGGAACCTCTACCACATAGACCTGCATGGGTACGAGCAATTAGGGAGGTTGCCAGATTCCTTCGGCAACTTCACGAACCTCTATCACATAGACCTACATGAGTGCTATCAATTGGAGAGGCTACTGGATTCCTGCGGTAGCTTGTCGAACCTCCATAGCTTGGACCTCAGTTGGTGCAAGAAATTGGAGAGCCTGCTAGATTATTTTGGCAACTTGATGAACCTCCACAGCTTGGACCTGAGTGGGTGCTATCAATTGGAGATGCTGCCAGATTCCTTCTGCAGCTTGACGAACCTCCAGTATGAAGTTGTTAGTGTGCATGAAATTGGAGAGACTGCCAGATTCCTTCAGTAGCTTGACGAACCTTCATAGTATGGAGCTATCTATATGCACCAAATTGGAGAGGCTACCAGATTCCTTCGACAATTTGTCGAACCTCCACCAAGTGGACCTACATGGGTGCAAGAAATTGGAGAGGTTACCACATTCCTTTGGCAGATTGACAAACCTCCACAGCATAAAGCTACATGCATGTTATCAATTGGAGAGGTTGCCAGATTCCTTCGGCAGCTTGACGAACCTCCAGAGCATGGACCTGTCGGTATGCGAGAAATTGGAGAGGTTGCCAAATTCCTTCGACAGGTTGACGAAACTCCACAGGTTGGACCTGAGGTGGTGTGAGAAATTGGAGAGGCTACCAGATTCCTTCGGCAGCTTGACAAACCTCCACAGCTTGGACCTAAACTCATGCGAGAAAATGGAGGGGCTGCCAGATTCCTTCAACAGCTTGAGGAACCTCCACGTCTTGAACCTACTTGGTTGCAAGGAATTGGAGATGCTGCCACATTCCTTAGGCAGCTTGATGAACCTCCACCACATCAATCTGCGTGACTGCGAGAAATTCAAGAAGTTGCCAGATTCTTTTGGGAGTTTAAGTAGCCTTAAATATTTTGATGCTTCCTCTTGTTCTAATTTAAGAATCTCAAGCAAAACATTTGGAAATATAATAACACTTGAGCATATGTCTTTTTGGCTGTAAAACAATTGAAGTATGGCGCTCGCAATTGGGGCACCAGAGGTCCCTAAAAGCACTGAAGTTGAGGGGCACAAATTTGAAGAAAGAATTGCCAAGTGTGATTGAACAACCCAGTGATTTAGAAGTGTTGTGGATAGGAAACCCTTTACTGGACACGGCGATGCCTTTGCTGGGTGACTTAAGGAAGTTGAAGGAATTGCATGTCGGGTATGGCAGGGAGTTGAAGTGTTTGCCAGCTTCGCTTAAACTGTCGAGTCACTTGAGTTGGTTGAAAGTGGTTGGTTGCCCCATAATCCACACATCAGAGCTATTCCATGATAACGTTTTATACCCCAACCTTGAGAAATTGATCTTAGAGGACTGTATTCATCTTGTGGAGATTGGAACATTACCCAAGACACTCACAGAGGTGTACTTGTTCAGGTGTGATAATTTGAGAAGTATAGAAGGCCTTTGTGGTCTTCCAAGGCTTCGAGAGGTATCCATAAAATCTAGTTACGAACTTCAGGTGTCGCTGAGTGTAGCAAAGACGTTGAAGCAGAACCGCGTGACACTAACAGTGTGGTAGTAAGAGAAATCAAAATTTTCAATTTGCAATTTAAGTAAAATGGAGTAAAATATTATAGAGTGAATATGCTTTTCCTATATTTTTTAAATTTATATTTAAAAAATATTTTCATTAAAAAAGCTTACCATTATATTTTCATTAAATATGAAAATTAGTTACATATCTTTTTATTTTAAATATTAAGATTATAACATCAAGAGATTCCAAATGAGATAAGTATTTTTTCCCATTAAAGTAATTTGTTTACTGAAATTAATTGAAATAGTACTTTTTTAAGTGAATGGATGTGTTTAGTTTTTCAAAAAAACTTGTTTTTTAATATTTGTAAAATTTACTGAAATTAATATAAATTAAATAGAAATAAACAAAATATATAATAATAATTTAATTATAAATATATATTATTTTGTCAATATTATCATTTTATTTTTATTTTTTAATTTATTTTTATATTATATTCTTAATTATTTTTACAAATATTAATATAAAGTTAAATATTTTGTAATAATTAATAAATATATAAACATATACTTTAATTTTGATAAATATTATTTTTGTGTTTTTGTTATATTTAATTCATTTTTATTATACCTTAATCTTTTTTTACAAATCCATGAAAAATGTTTACCCAAAAATAAAATTCATCGTTTAATTGACATAAATATATATAAACATATATGTTTGTGGTTTGTAACCATGTTTGTTGTTCGGAACAATGTTTGTGGTTCCTAACAAAAATGTATTATGGGTTTGAATTGTATTAATAATAATTATGTTGAATGTTAACATACTAAAAACCATATTAACACAAGAAAGAAAATTTATAGTTAAATTAGCATCTATATTAACACAAGAAGGAAAATTCATGGCTAAATTAGAGATGCTAGAGAAGACTTGTCTTTCAATTTGGGTTGTATAATTTGAATGTGCTTGAGCATAATTCTTCCTTTGTCTTGAGGATCACATGGTTTGAAACGTCAACCAAATCTCAATGATGTGATTATTCTAAAAGACAATCTCATTAGCATAAGTCTTCTTTGGGGAGGTCATGAGCCTCTTGCTTACCTACTTTGCTTGTATTTCATTTTTTCATGATGTCTTTGTGCAAACATTGGTGTCAAAGGAATTGGACTTGGAAGGCTAATCTGGAGTAGGTTATCCCCTTTCTATTTGACTTACGTAGGGACCTTCCCTATGACGTAATTTTTTTAAGGCAACAAGTTCTAGATATAGGAACCATCTGATATTTAACGAAATATGAAGTGATACAGTTTAAGATATGGCATTGAAAAATAAGCAATTAGACAATCCATTTGATACTAGTCAATCGTTAACCACATCCTTTATGAAGTTGCATAATAATTAAAAGCACATCAATATTGAAAACACCTAAATTTTAGATACTTGATTGGTCCAATATTTTATTTCTTTCTAATCCCCCTTTACCCCAAGATTTACTCTTGATTTAGTTTACTTGGTTTTAAAATGACACTTACTTCATTATGCAAATTGGTATGATTACCTTATCTTAATTATATCTCAATGATTTTTTTATGCCAACAGTGCCAATTCAGTCATGCCCTTTAAGAACTTCCCTTTGAAGTTCCAAGGGTGTCGCAACAATCAGTTCTTTCTTGATGCCAAGGGTTCCAGGTCGGTCATTCCCTTCAAGAACTTCCCTTTGAAGTTCCAAGGGTTCCATGACACTTGGCCTTCAAACATCCAATGACAACAAGGGGAAGAACTAGGTGCGACGACAGAGACTTCTATCTTCTCCTATGTTTCTATCTATACTGAGACTAATGGTGTTGGGGATTGAAGAATTTTCTTCGATGTGCACCCCTTGTAAAATCTCCATGAGCAACCCTATCTAGTGCCTACCCCCATGACATCCTGATCTTCAAGGTGAAGGTACCCCAATACTTCTAGCCCAAGTCACAGTGGGAGTGCTAGCATGTGGAATCAGCCACATTATCCCACCCCTCCCATAAGGGTCCATCTATCTATATAGACATGTCACCCATTGATCCAAACTTATGCATAAACAAAACAAAATACAAATATAAACATCAACACGGAGATGCAGCAAAAATAGATCTTCATTTCATTAATATCAAAGAACTAAAAGATGATTACATATAGAATGGAAATAAACTAGCTCGGGCGATGGTAGCTTATCTTTGAGATGAGATGTAGCGGCTACATGCCTATGAAGTATGTTACAATCAGGCTCAAGGGTTTTTTTATTATTGAATAACAAAGATAAACATTGAACAATGAAAACCCTAACCCTAGGAGATGGAACAACAAGAGTTTGTTGGCATTATGACTAATGTGTTGTCATTGACGACAACCTACTTGATGAACATGTCAACAGGATGTGTCTACATGCAACAAAGAGTTTGGTCAAAGGCATAGCATTATTAATCTAGGTTGTCATTGATGTTAATATGGCATTGAATGATATGTCAATAGTACTGAGATGGCTAATGATAGTTAAAACTCTTATTTGACAAGGATATCATGAATGAAGATGTCAAGCCACTAAGAAGAAGTTTTGTCCTAGATGCCTATTGTTCATAATGGGTCATTGCACTATCATGATGACATATATGGTGACATTACATTTGATGACATGGAAAATGAAGGAATTGGAGATCACTTGATGGCATGATGATTAAAGACATAACAAGTGGAGACCTCACTTAAAAACACTTGGTGACAAAGAAGAAGCTCGTATTGTCCCAATCATTTCTGCACTAAATAACGATCAATCACATTTAAAATTATTTTTCACCTCCTTAGAGGAAGAATCTCATTATGAGACCTACACCATATTTTAGAGCATAATTTTGTCTTTCCAATGAGCTATTACACAACCCGAAACGCCAAGTGGTTTGAAAGTTATGAATTTTTGAAGTTATTTTATTAAATCTGGACATGGAGTTGACCTGAGCAACCTACACAAGTCGGCCTCCAAATAGAGGACGTGACTGTTCATTTCAAGGACGGAAAGGGTATATAAAGAGAGGCTCGGACCTCTATTTTTGTCAAGTAATTGCAGTGAAAACACAAAGAAAATGGACCAAACAGCTAGGAGGTCGAGGAGGATGTTTTAAGATCACAATTTGGGCATTTTCAGTGATTAAAATATTCTTAAAGAGTTCAGACTTAAGGATAGAAGAACAAAACTTGTGACAACCACCTATGGAGGATTATTTGTAATAAATATATCTTTATCTTAGGACCTCTTTCACCTTTTGGAGAAGCACAAATCATTGTTTGACAATCTTGTGTGGCTCAGATAGACATTCTTTCAAGAACAATCTCCTATGGATAGATTTCAGAGTCTTGTGCCTTGGTTTTTTATGGAAGAAGACTTTGGGACAGAAAATAGTCTTGCCATAATTTAGACAACAAACTTTGGATACCTTTCAAGGCCTCAGACAATTACTTGGGAAGAAGCTCGATCAATATGTCTTTATCTCGGATTTGTGGAAGACACTCATAACATAATTTCATTGGATATTGATAGGCTGCTACAACAATAAGGATTAATTTTGATTTCATAGTTTGAAGTAGAATTGGACCCTCGACAGTGAAAAAAGAATAGCTTCAAGCTCAGATTTTCTCGGTGTATAGTGATAGACTGTGATCCTGAGGGGTAGACTTGCTAAAGGTTTGGGCAGATCTCAGATTGGCATTTAAAAGGTTCAATATTGAAGAAACTCTTTTGAAGATTGGACAATGAATAGAGCTTGGAACAAAGAACAAAGAAGAATTTGGTCAAGGACATACAAGTAAGTGCATCACTAATCAAAACTAGTGAAGGGTTTTGGAGACTTTGATTGAAGTATTTATGCAATGACCTTGAAGAAGATTGAAGATATTTTGAGAAGCCTTAAGAGATCTTGGAGATAACATTGAAGACCATGATGCATCATTGATGTCATCATGAGGTGACTTGGAGAATTTGCTTGGGTATAATGAAGACAAGTGGTGACACTTTCTATACTACCAGGTTGTAACTGATGATGTAGCATGAAGACTACAGTGAATTTGAAGATTGACAGGGATCGGTAAACAAGACCTTGGGATCCGTGAAGTACAACCAAACATATCTTGACAAAGTGAAGCTATAGGGTTGGAGCCCTTGGGCTTGGTGCCTCAGAATTGACAAGGTTGGTGCCTTGGAAAGTCCAAGTTGGTGCTTGGCAAATATAATATTGGTGTCCTTGGAGTTGGTGCTCATAAACTCAAGGCTGGTGCCTTGGTTGAGATAGGGTCGAAGCCCTAGAGGTTGAAGCCTCACTAAAGTCCAATTTGGTGCTTGGAAATAGGTTGGATTTAGATCAGTGTCTTCATCTAGGGTTGGAGCCCTATATATATTGTACTTGATTCATTGTAAAGATTATATTAATAAAACAATTTATTCTTATTATTCATTTTGTGTTCTAAATATAAGTGATGTAATTTGTAAAAGTAACACTTGAAAATAAATATTGATTCACCCCCCCTCTTAGTATTTCCAACAAGCAATTCAGAGCAAAGGAATGATAAAGATAAACTTTGAAGAAGTATATGAGGGTTGTGTGAAGCAAAGCCACTTACACACACATGCATGAAGAACAAAAGGAACGTACAGTTTTTGAACCAAGGTATTCTAAATACCAAGGGTCTTTACCATGGTATTGACCCATGGTATTAAGCCCAGGAAGGAATATTTGAGATCGTCAAAGAATACCATCGGCATTAGTGTGGTTTTGACGTGTGGTATTGGATAAGGGTTAAGCTATATAAGGAGATGAAGCTCAAAGTGTTTGGGTGTGCAAGTGATGAATATTTCATGAATAGTTAGATCTAAATCAAGTGTGCATGTAATGGGTTAGTAATGTGTTGTTTTATCTCAAACTAAGTATGCACCCGAGAATTTGATGATGGATCAGATCTAATAGATCTAAAATGACTACATTGATAATGCATTGATTTGATTTGTAACATTTATGTCTCACACATGTTTTATTATGTATGTCGAGAGATGGGTTTTGTTGTGAAGGTCTAATGTGCAGCGAAGCTATAAGTCAATATTTGCATATTTGTATGCAGTTTTGACAGCCTAAAAAGCACGTACATACACAGTTTAATACTGGTAAGTCGTGCATCAATTCATATATATACGTGGATTTGATTCCTGAAGAGCGCGTATACATGCAACAGTGTTTTGCGGAAAGCGTGTATATAAGCTAGGGTTTTGTTGAATAAGATGTTTGATTAGTCTAATCAATCTTGATGTGTTTCTGTTGTTTGTGAATGAAGTCTTGCTTGATGATCTGGGCTTAATAGTGATGTTTGAAGATGAATTGATTGAGGATTGGTGTGTTGAAGAGTGATGATGCAACTCGTTGAAGATCAGTGATGGTTCTGTGATTATTTCATAATGATTCAGTGGTTCTCTGTGTGACTCAACGTTTGTTTCAGAATGGTAGTGATACAGTTTCAGGGTTAAATGTTTCAAGATCTATACATGAGTATGCTTCAAGGAAGTCGCGTATACACGCATTATGGCTTGGTATATTGATAAGTGGTTGTGCATTGAAGTTTTTGATGTTGTGGTGTAGTTTTTTCTAGTTGCATTAGTTGATTGAAATCCAATGATCGTTTCAGTGAATTAATTCAGCACCTGGTTATGTATTTGGCTCAATAATATGTGATGGTTTTAGAATGTGATTGAGTGATTGATTATGTAGTACAAAGATGCAAATTTAGTTTTTAGTGTATTGAGATATGTACACAGGTAATCTTCATGGAAAGTGCATACATAAGTGGGTATGGCTCACAACAATAGTGTATATATTCTAACATATGATTGATCAGTGTTTGCAGTGATAGGATTTGGTCTCAGCGATGAGCAATATGTGGTCTGGTACACTAATGAATGAGTTTACAATGATATAAGTTAGTTTGGTTGTTTGAGAATAAGTTAGTTCAATGATTGGGTTGGTTGATTCAATTGGTTCATTAATTGAGTGATTTGTTGCAGTGATTAGTTTCATTTTTGATATTTGGTATTGGGCTTAAATGATGGTAGTGGGTATAGTCTGAAAATTTGATGAAATGTGGCCTACAAGTTGTGATGTTTTGAATCAGGTGGATCCGGTGTGAAAATTTATGAAATGTGATTGACGGTGGTGCTGAGGATTAGAGCCTTGAGTGAGGGAGTCGAAGTTTCATTCTAGTGGTAGCTAATAAAATAGATGAGGGGCTAGGAGCGCCCTTCCAGTGTGTTATCACCCAGGTTGTTCTCTTTGACTCCTAAGAGAATACGGCCGGGGTAACCACTAACCAATCTTTGGGCTGCAGCTTCTAGCCCAGCTGCAGTCAGAGAGGGCTCTCTCTATCAGGTTTGTCACTGCTTTCAGTGAGGGTTTTAGGCTAGTTGTGAGATGAGTTTTTGGTTGTTTTGTGTATTTGGTTGGGAGGATGCTTCTGATTCCTTTAAAGTATATCAGCAGGGAAGATTAATCCATTGGGCAATGGGGTCTAGGACTGTCTTCTCTTGAAATCTTGATTTCAGTGAGGAGGAAAGCTACAGGGCCTGTGTGCACTTCATGGAACAAACTGTGAATATTGAGGATGAGGTGAATACAACTAGTAATGAGCAATTAAGATTTCGTTACTTAAGCTGCATATTTGTGAAAAAGGCATGTTATCTAAGAGCAATCCCTTGAATTCTGAAAACAACAATGCACAGTGATGATATGGTTATTTGAAGGTAGCAGCTAAGAATTACGCTTTAAAACACCTTATCAGAAGAAAACATAAAAGATAGTTCAGATTGAGGTCAGGGTAGTCAATGACTAAGTCCTGATACTATCCTTTTTCTTTGCTATCTAGAGTTCAGACGTATAGAAAACATGAGAAACATATGGAGTAACAGGAAACATATGTGAAATAAGGAGCCATGAGAAAACTTATTGAGCCATGTAATGAACAAGAATCCTGCAACTTTGAGCCACACACCATCAAGAGACCAGGAGAGAACACATCATTTGAAGAAATCCCACTGCTTTTGTATTAAACTGCCTGAAAATCTTACAATATCAGAGTTACAGAGAATATCTCGGAAGAAATTCTTACATTCGGAGTCCAACCCCTCTAAACAAACGCGGGCGTGAATATATAGAGTTTTACATACAAAAATATCTCAGGAATGGAGTCATCTGAGAGGAAAAAATCTCTTACACTTGTACAGAGAAAGTAGATGAGAAGTTATTACAAGTGTAAATGTTTCTTTAAAGCTATTAACTCCTGACAAGAAAACCCTTTGACTTTTGAGTACTACGGAGTTAACTACGCGGCTTTTTCATAAATAGAGCATTGAAGTGCTTTGCTACTTCTGATTTTCTGTATCTTTCTTGGCCCTACCACCTGTACCTGCTGATGTTGATGCTGATGCCGAGTACCTGTGCTGAGTTGGCTCAGTGTCTTTGCGCTTGCTGTCGTGGCTTTGACCACCTGTAGGTGCAATATGGACTGTGTTGCTGCAAAAAAGTTTTTTCTTCTTCAGCCTTGGTTCAAAAGTAACTTTACCAAGTCCTACCAATTACCTGGATGAGGAAGCTGGTGCTTAATGGAGTTGAAAAACTGGCTGTGTTTCAGTTTATCAGTCTGCAATTTGAGGAATTTATGATGAACAAAACTTCAAAGTTTCAGAGAAGCAGCCAAAGGATCCAGACACACTGACCTGCTGTTCTTGGTCTTTCCAAAAGAAAAACCATCCCCATGTGGAGCCACTGTTGGATACCTATACCAATAGGTTTCATGTTTCATGATTGGATATCAAAGGTCCAAATATGCTCAGCTTTGACAAATGCAAAGACCTCATATTTTCCTAAGAAGGCAGTGTCTATATCAGTTTTCATAAGAATTCAATTTTGGATGGATGGTCCAATAGTCTATTGATCAAGAATGAATAATATGGTAACAAAGAATTGTCAGGTATGGGCTTTTGTTCTAGCTGTGATCCATTTCCTTTTCTATGAAATAATGATAGGGATGATGACAGTAAAAAAAATGAACTTGCACTTACGGGTAAAAGTGACAGTAAGCACTCTAAAGAGAAAACAAATTAAAAAAAGGTGCCTCTAGAAGCATAAAATCAAGACAAGTCAGAAACAATGGACAATGCGGATGTGCATATGATGAGAAAATGTAATTATCAATAATGGAAAGAAAATATGAAGTCTAATCTAATGAGTCTTGAGGTTTGGTACCTAGTATGTAATGTCTACACCAAATTCCTCCATCAGATGAGGAAGTGTGAGTGAATAGTAAGGCTTTGAGTGACATCTTTTGTAGCATAATTGATTCAACATTAAATAAGGTTATGCATTATACAACTGCAAAGAAAGTGTGGGATAACCTATAAGAAATTCATGAAGAAATCCCAAATGAAGATTCTTCATCAAGGGATCTATCAGGTAATCCTATCCCTAAAAATGTGTTCAAAATGTCAGATGGAGTTCTTGATTCAAAAGAAGTCAGGTTAGAAGAAATTTTTGATTTGAGAACAAAACTTGATCTTTCTTTGAAAAATATTTATAATCTTAAAGATAAGTTGTAGGAATATGACAACAAGGATCATGCTTGTTATGCAACCAACTCACAAAATAGAAGAAAAGATAGATCAACGACTTCAAAATCAGCTTCTTCG